>JASANE010010956.1:0-96827 GCA_030248225.1 Trileptium ribeirensis
TTGTTGTACTTGGTTCGGTTAGTGCTCAAACTAGGTGAACGCCATTTTCTGGGTTACCAACGGTTCCCGGAACCACTCGATGACCGTGTTGTACTTTTTATTTCCTGCTGTCAGTCGGTAGCCTTCTACCATGGAAATTGCTTGGTCAGATAGCTACGGAGGTATTTAAACTTGTCTACTTCCGCCAAGTCCCCTAAACCGCTGTTGACTTAAAGGTGTCCCAAAACTTGCTACCGAATGATTCTCCTGAATATGGTTCCAAATCGAGCTTTGGTAGCTTAACACACTGATGATGACGAACCGTCCACGGCTGGATTATGTGGTCGCCATTAACCGAATGTGCGACAACAGGTTGCGAAAGATTCTACAACAGAACCCCAGCCTCTGCTAACGTTTGCACAACTTAGTCCTGGCATTCAATCTCTCGAGTGGCCTCGCTCTCTATTTCAACACCCTCTTCGAGCAGCTGAAGTATTTGCGAATCGAGGTCATCGACTTTGCTTTGATGTTGTCGGGTTGTGTCGATAAAATCTTTATTCTGTCGACGGTATCGGGTGCATTCTTCTGTTCCAAGCTCTTGAAACTTGATCATCTGCTTCTTTATTTGTGTGCGACCGTTCTGCTGTTGTGTTAGCACTCTTTGCTGTTTGGCTGCTATCTTTGTAGGAATTCAGGGGAAAAAGTGCAACCCGTGTAAAGCACAAATTTTGTTACACTGCTTAACAAAGTTACGTTGTTGAACGCCGCGCGCTTTGCTAATTCGCCAAAAAAGCTTTGAAGAAAGGGTGCTTGAAGATAGCATTTTGAGTTTGAATAAAACACAACAATAATCTTGATTTGCCTTCTGTTTCTTGTTTCTGTATATGTTTGAACTGACTGACTTAGCACACTACGACTCAAGAAAGGAATAGTATTCAAGTTTACCGCATTGGCTGGCAACATTTGTTAAGATCTAATTTGAGACTGGCTTACATATTGGCAGTCAAAAAGTTTAGTGAGATTAAACCAACCGCGTACCGGCATTTTGAATGGATAGTTGTCTTACTGACCGACAAATAAAAAATTTTGTGAAAGTATTTTATTTTTTAACACCGAAATTCACTCACCGATTTGCATAGAATGCGTAACAAGCTAGCAGGCCATGAACGCTCCGCGGTCACGGTGTAGCTTGATCACAAGAAGTTGGAGTTACGCTTTTCCAAACTGCCTGGCATAAAATTGTTGGACGATTGAGAAGCACAAGTTTACCGCATTGACCGGCAAACTTCACAGCAACGGTAAACAACAGCTGTCCGTCCCTTTGCGGCACCATATAGTGAACACGTATTACTTATTTAATTGAGTTTTACAATATAAAAGACATGCTGTTTGTATTTAGTAATTCGTCGTCAACACCGTCAGTAAAACGCTTATATTTATTGAAAACTGCTGCAGAACACCTAATTCATCTCTATCACTCTCTCCAAGGAACAACAATCATTTTTTATATATTCTTCAGAAACAGCTGAATCTTCTGTGCTGCACAAAGCACGACATGCACCTACAGTAGTCTTCGCCACTTTTCCAATATAGAACACATAATTCATCTCTATCACTCTCTCCAAGGAACACAATCATTTTTTATATATTCTTCAGAAACAGCTGAATCTTCTATGCTGCACAAAGCACGACAGGACCTACAAGAGTCTTCGCCACTTTTCCAATATAGGTGTATGTAGGTCATTCGAGCATGTCTATAGCTTTCGGGCTTAATAAACACGCTAAAAGCAATTGTACCTGCGTGGTATGCATCAAATAAGGCAAGTCTTAGTAACACTACTACGTAAAAATCTCTTCAACCTATAGTTTTTTTAAAAAATTTGTGATTTATAAATTTAAAAAGTTTGTATTTTCGGTATTGGAAGATGAAAATGAAAAGTTTTTCGGTTTTGTTATGTAACCAAAATGACCGTAGTATTATCATTGAAGTATTGCCGGTGTATAATTGCTATCATGCCACTTTAAGCGGGAACGATAAAATCGTCAATCAGGGCAGAGTAGCCACACTCGCTCTGTTTCCCATCGCTTTACGAGTTACTAGTTTAGGAAATACGAGTAAATCATTTAAATTAAGCAAAGCTAGAGTAATATGATACATTAATATGCATTCGTTCCACGTTCCGGTAGATAAAATTGTTCCTATGGACCCGCTCACGGGTTGATTTAACGACTAAAAATACAATATTGAACCTATCAAATATTTATTGCTTAAACATCTTGGCATTAGCGAGTAGACCTCTGGACTCTCCAATTAGCTGAAACTTTTCTCAGGTTCATAAACTGTGGTCGTTGAAATCTAAAGATTTTAAAAAATTGGTGTTTTGAAGAAGCGGTTAGAATAACTAATCATAAAAATCGCGTCAGAAACGTGTATAACAGAGACTAAAGTGATTTTTAAGCAATTTTTTTATGTAACGTAATGGAATTTTGGTAAAAAACGTCAATTTTTGGTGTCATTTGAAGTGGGCTATTTTATCGGTGGGAAGAAATAAATTTCCAGGGTGGCATACAGTGGAGGTAAGCGAAATGTTGTCATGAGAGTGATAGAGATGAGTTTAGTGTTCTGCAGCAGTTTCAATAAATATTAAGCGTTTTACTGACGGTGTTGACGACGAATTACTTAAATACAAACAGCATGTCTTTTATATTGTAAAACTCAATTAAATAAGTAATACGTGTTCACTATATGGTGCCGCAAAGGGAACGACAGCTGTTGTTTACCGTTGCTGTGAAGTTTGCCGGTCAATGCGGTAAACTTGTGCTTCTCAATCGTCCAACGATTTTATGCCAGGCAGTTTGGAAAAGCGTAACTCCAACTTCTGGTGATTTAAGGCTACACTTGGTGACCGGAAAGTGTTCATGGCCTGTTTAGCTTGTTACGCATTTATGAAATCGGGTGAGTAAATTTCTGGTGTTAAAAAAATAACATATTTGAACGAAATTTTTTATTTGTCGGTGAGTAAGACAGTTATCTCATTCAAAATGCGGTAGAATGCGGTTGGTTTAATCTCACTAAACTTTGACTGCCAATATGTAAGCCAGTCTCAAATTAGATCTTAACAAATGTTGCCAGCCAATGCGGTAAACTTGAATACTATTCCTTTCTTGAGTCGTAGTGTGCTAAGTCAGTCAGTTCAAACATATACAGAAACAAGAAACAGAAGGCAAATCAAGATTATTGTTGTGTTTTATTCAAACTCAAAATGCTATACTTCAAAGCGACCTTTCTTCAAAAAACTTTTTTTGGCGAATTAGCAAAGCGCGCGGCGTTCAACAACGTAACTTTGTTAAGCAGTGTAACAAAATTTGTGCTTTACACGGGTTGCACTTTTTCCCCTGAATTCCTACAAAGATAGCAGCCAAACAGCAAAGAGTGCTAACACAACAGCAGAACGGTCGCACACAAATAAAGAAGCAGATGATCAAGTTTCAAGAGCTTGGAACAGAAGAATGCACCCGATACCGTCGACAGAATAAAGATTTTATCGACACAACCCGACAACATCAAAGCAAAGTCGATGACCTCGATTCGCAAATACTTCAGCTGCTCGAAGAGGGTGTTGAAATAGAGAGCGAGGCCACTCGAGAGATTGAATGCCAGGACTAAGTTGTGCAAACGTTAGCAGAGGCTGGGGTTCTGTTGTAGAATCTTTCGCAACCTGTTGTCGCACATTCAGTTAATGGCGACCACATAATCCAGCCGTCGACGGTTCGTCATCATCAGTGTGTCAAGCTACCAAAGCTCGATTTGGAACCATATTCAGGAGATTCATTCGGTAGCAAGTTTTGGGATTCCTTTAAGTCAACGGTGAATTCTCACGGGGACTTGGCGGAGGTAGACAAGTTTAAATACCTCCGTAGCTATCTGACCAGAGAAGCAATTTCCATGGTAGAAGGCTACCGACTGACAGCAGGAAATTACAACACCGTCGTAGATCGTTTCCGGGAACCGTTGGTAACCCAGAAATCGCGATTTTTACTCACCTTGAAACGCTGCTTGCAATACCTTACCGAGACGAGTCAAAGTTGCGGCAGACGTACGACGAATGTGAAAAACACATTCGTAGTTTAGTCGCGCTGGGTCTCACAGAAAATACATTTGGGCAAGCGTTCACCCTGATAATTTTGTCCAAAATTCCCCGTTCGATACGCATTCAGTTTCACCGTTTCAACGGTTTCAAAGGCATTGAAATTGTCGAGGCTGAAAGTTTTGATGAAAAGTGAGATTCAAGCTCATGGGTGGAGTGATGGCTATGCTTCTCAATCCAATAATTCTCAACAACTTAAAGTCATTTTCGACTAAGACTCGAAACCAGAAGTACGAGACGAAAACAGTACTGTCGGGAACTGCTAAATCGGAAACCCAATGCATGTTTTGCAAAGGATCCCATTTTGCAGATCAATAGTTAAAATATACCACTGTTCAACAACGAAGAACCCTTCTTCACTCAAGTGCTTTGCCGAATGTCACAGTGCTCTGGATTGTTGTAAGAAAAAGGTTTGCTTCTATTGCAAAAAAGACGCTCATCACAGAAGTCTGTGTCCAGAAAAGTTTTCATCATCGGTCGTTGGGCATGTAGCAAGCCAGGTGGTAGCAATAAGGAAAATTTCAAAGAAACCTAAAGCGCCCGCGCCATCTTCGGAGTCACCGAGGGACGCAACTCTTGTGGCAGATAGAAGTCAAGTACAAATGCAGATGGCACTAGATGGCATACCAACGAGCAATGGTGCCATACATGCTCGTCTGTTCTTTGACACAGGCAGCACACGAAGTTATGTGACCGAATCAATGCTGAAGTCACTGCAAGGTGTTGTTATCGGAAACAAAATCGTGTCCATCGCAAAATTTTCAAACCGCTTCCGCTCACCGAAGAAATACAAAACTGCCGACATAACAAATCCTACCAACGACAACGTCAGTGTTACTATCTCAACGTTGGTGATCGACGTCATCACGTGTCCTATACAGAAGTATCCTGCTAACGTCAACAAACATAACATTTTGGCCACTATTCCGTTTGCGGATACTCTTGCAAGTGACACAGAGACAGCTGCTATTGATATACTAATAGGGCTTGACTATTACTACTATTTTGTTGGAAATGAACGCATCCACCTCCAGAACGGCCTTACGTTACTTAGATCGAAATTTGGCTACATTGTTAGTGGAAGAATGTCAATTGAAGCGACTGTGCAAGCCAGCGCTGTTGCCATATTTCAACAAACACTGAGTTGTCCGTCAAGTCATACTAACGCCGAATGTTTCTGGGCGTTAGAAGACATCAGGATCAAGGACAATGTGTATCATCATGACGATGACGAGGCGATGCGAATGTTTAACGAAACGGTTCATGTCACTGGTGGTCTATACGAAGTCACATTACCGTGGAAAATAGAGGATCCGCAACTACCTGACAATCGAGGACTGGCATATAGACGATTGGCCTCCAATGTTAAAAGACTGAAAACTCAACCGACTTTATTGGAAGAGTATGACTAAATTATCCACGATCAGCTCAACAAAGGAGTTATCGAAACTGTCGACGACAGAACACTACCCACTTCGCGTGTGCACTATATACCTCATCACGGCGTTATTAGATCCGACAAAGCAAACACAAAACGCATAGTCTACGACGCATCAGCAAAATTGTCAAAAACAAAGTGCGTCAGAAGGAATGCTTGCACCGAGGCCCGGTGATCCTGCAAGATCACTGTGGGATGCTGCTGCGATTTCGCCTATCTCCAATCGCCATTGTTGCCGACGTAGAAAAAGCTTTTTTGCAGGTGGGTTTGCAGAACATAGACCAACACGTCACACGATTTTTGTGGATTACAGACATCAAGAAACCTGTGACGTCATCAAACCTATGGACGCTACGATTTTGTCGTGTTTTGTTTGCAATCATATCTAGCCCTTTCTTATTGGCGGGTGTCATCAAAACACACCTCGAAAAGCAGTCATCGCAAGTTGCCGATGAGATTTCGGAGAACTTATACGTTGACAATGTGTTGGCCGGGTGCACGTCCGTTGAAGAAGCACTTGCATTTTATAAAGAAGCGAAGCTGCTATTCAACGATATTTCAATGAACATCAGTGAGTTTCCTCTAATTCTCCAGAGTTCATAAAACATGTGGCTACACCTGATCGTGGAAAAGACAGAAACCCAAAGATGTTGGGCTTGAAATGGAGCCTACAGGCCGACAGCTTAACCTATTGTGGTCCAGAGCCAGCGCAAGTAGTCCAGACGAGGCGTCAACTGCTCCAGTGCGTATCGTCCGTGTATGATCCCATGCGATACTTTTCACCGCTTACGATCCGCGGAAAAATTTGGTACAAGAAGCCTGGAAAGAAATGGTCAGTTGGGACACAAAGCTTTCGCAGGCAAAATGTGCGAAAATTTTGAACTCATTCAGCGAGATCTTGTGGAAATTCCAAGCGTTACAATCGCGGGTGACACGAATCCAGAACCAGCAACGCTTTCCATGATCTACATTGTTTTGGCGATGCTTCATCAAAAGCGTATGCCGTTGCATGTTACCTCTAAACCCAACGATTTGACGGCCATAAAGTTACCAATCTCATTTCTGCCAAGGCTCGATTGGCTCCAATTAAAAAACTCACGTTACCACGACTTGAGCTAATGGCAGTCTTGGTATGACACGCATGTCAGCATTCGTTAGGTCGGAACTCCGCAAAACTATCAACAACGTCATTGTATGATCTGATTAAAAATGCGTTCTCCGGTGGCTCGCTTCAACAACAAACTACCAGTTTTTATCCACAACAGAGAGGCTGAGATAAAATCACACATTGGTTTCCAGTTTCGATACGTTCCAACGTCATGCAATCCAGCAGACCACCCTTCACGTGGCATGAGCCTCAGTGATTTAAAGCAATCGGAGCTTTGGTGGAGAGATCCAAAATTTTTGAACTTAGGCCAGTCGTTGTGGCCCGAGAACGACGTTTCCAATATATCAACAATCTACGATGAAGGTCAGTTAGTTGGAACTGCCGTGGTTGAAGCCGCTGCACCTGTCAATCAATTGCGAATTTCAAACCTCATCGATATTTGTCAATTCTCTCGACTGCTTCGGCTGGTTCGAATCACTGCATGGGTGCGACGATTCGTTGCAAAGTGTCAAAAGCGATCAAATGAACGAGGACCCTTTAAGACCAATGAACTGAACTGTGCGGAAATTTGGTAAAAGACGCTCAACGGTATCCCGAAAAGAAACCTGGATAGCGCAAAGCCATCAACTCTAGTTCGACATTTTTCGAGATAGTGACGATATTATAAAGTGCCGTTGTAGACTACGATGGACAGACCTATCGCTATCATGTAAAGAGCCTATTTTACTTCCAAAAATCACACAGTGACCGTGCTTGTCATCAAGCGATGCCATGAAAAACTGTTCCACTCCGGAGTTTGTCATACACTGGCACAACTGCGACAAAACTATTGGGTACCGCAGGGTCAGTTGCAGATTCATAATATAACACACTATACGGCAGTGTTTGGTGTGTAGGAAAGCTAAATCGGGTCCATTCAAAGCTCCCGCAACTCCTCCACTGCCGTGGTTCTGCGTGGCAAAATGCAACGCCTTTCAGTACCTCGAGATTGACTATTTAGGTCCGTTTTCAGCAAAAATTGAAGTGTCTTCAAAAGACACTCACAAATCGCCGACAGTACAGAATATATGCTATGCATTTTTTCCTGTTGCGTCACCAGGGCAATTCACTTAAAAGTAGTAGCGGATGTCTCAACCGAACACTTCTTAATGTGCCTAAGAGGATGGCCGGATATCATAGTGTCTGACAACGCGAAGCACTTTAAAGCCGCCGACCGCACACTACGTCAACTAGCTCGAACGACAGATGATGGACTTTTCGTCATCACATGGCATCGAATGGAGATTCATCACGGAACAAGCACCCTGGATGGGAGAATTCTTCGAAAGGCTCGTGAGATCGGTCAAAAGTGCTTTACGGAAATCAGTGGGGAAGCGTTGTCTTACGCTCACGCAATGCCAAACCATAGCTGCCGAAGTCAGCGAAGTAATTAACTCCAGACCTCTCATTGATGGAAATATCAAGCCATCCGACAACGTTTTGACGAAAGCACATTTCCTTTTGAGGCAAAATCGAGTAGGACTTCCGGCATTCAGGAACCGTGAAAAGGATCCTTCTTTCTACACCGGACCGCTTCCAGTTCACGAGAAACTCATCGATAAGTGGGCAAAGGGACAGAGACTCCTAGATCAATTTTGAAGAATTTGGCGCAACGACTACGTACTTTCACTGCGTGAGTAGCTACCCCCAAAGATTAATGAACATCATTCTAGTACCGCTGAACCAAGCAAGGGATCGGTGGTTCTAATCAAGGACACTTTGCCACGATCACGTTGGCGAATGGGTGTTATAGAGCAACTCCATCCAAGCGATGACGGTCAAGTGCGGTCAGCCACTGTCCGTACTGCATCAGAAACAAAGTTTAAACGAGCCATCAAACAGTTGTTTCCCGTGGAAAGCGTTGCTGCTTCTAAAGGTTCAGAGCAGAGCGATAAATGTATCCAAAGCGAGGTGCGAACGCGGCAAGCAGTGGCTAAGACGCGCGCAGATATTTCAAATTTGGCGAAAGATGACTCAATTTGAATTTTTCATTTAGGCCATTATCGTATCGCCTACCTCTCCACTTTCGCAATACTACACGTGCCCCGCGATCGAGTTGTTTTCCATAAATAATCGGGATTATTCCGCCACGTCCATCGAGCTAATCCATGGAGCGGTCATGTTGTGTCAGCACGGCTACCTAGACGACGCGAAAATATTATTGAAGCTCCCCCAGTTGCGGTTTTATTCTAATAATGTTGCATCTTGGGTGAATGATCGGCTTGGCTCATCGATAGAAGCTCGCACGCTTCTCTGTTCGCCAAAGATATACTATTATATCATGGTTAGTCTTTTGGAATATCGCCATAATCTGTTTTACGACCAGTTCATGCGTTTGTTGGCTACTTCCGAAGTGTAGAGTTTTTGGTTCAAGGATCCTCCAGCGCACACGGTCTAATGTGAACTTGCGAATTGTCTTCGAACGCTGGCAATTCAGCAGTCCCGCTCTCAATATCCATTTCCGGGATTGAGTGTATATGGTGAACAGTTGCAATAAGCATTTCAAGAGTTTAAGGCTGTATCGTTTGCTCAATGTTACAGCATTTGCCAACTGCTGTCGCAATTTTGCCTTACAGAGACCATATATACAAAGACAGTCTTAATGGTATCGGACAGCTGCGAATCCCGTCAAATCGATAAAATTCAAGGCAGAACTGTGATATCCTGCGGAGGAACCCAATATTACACGCTAGCTAAAAATGGAGAATATTCGCGTGACCGACTATGCTGTCGTGATCATTATTTGTGGCACCAATGTCGCCCGCCGAAGCAACTCTTGCGGGTCATTGGAAATTGCCTTTTGATCAGTTATACACACATCTTGAGCCTCTTCGTAAGTACCCCGATTCAAAGTTAATTATGGTGTCGCCTATCCGTGTCCCTAAAACCGTCGCGAATAACGCCATCGAACATACTCAATGGATGAAGAAAGAGTTCAAGTCTCGCTTCCCTCAGCGCCACTTCAGTTATATCGGTCTGTCAACTCCAGGCCCGAACAACGTCGTTATCAACAACGACGGATCGCAGCACCAATTGTTTTTCAAAGACGATCTGCTGCACGTCAGCCATGCTGGATGGCGTCAGATATATCGCCGGTGTATCCAGGAAGCGGAAGATTTGAAATACATTCAATATGCCGTCAGTGCGGAATTTTATCCCAATCAGTTTCAACAGGACGACGCATATCAAAACAATAATTACAATAACAATATACAAAATATTTTTCGTCAATGGGACAATAAACGCAGTCAATCCATTCAGTTCTCAACACCCTCCACCAGTTATCCGGCAATTGGGTAACTTGTTTTCCTTGCAATCGCCTGTTCCCGGAGTGTCGTGCTTTGTGCAGCTGAGAAGATTCAGCTGTTTCTGAAGAATATATAAAAAATGATTGTGTTCCTTGGAGAGAGTGATAGAGATGAATTAGGTTTTCTGCAGCAGAGTTTTCAGAAAAAGATAAGCGTTTTACTGACGGTGTTGACGACGAATTACTAAATACAAACAGCATGTCTTTTATATTGTAAAACACAATTAAAATAAGTGATACGTGTTCACTATAGTTTACAAAATTTTGCTCCGACACCTTTCAAGAGGGTTCACAACACAGTCAATATGCTGTTAATACAATGAAACAAGCTTGTTTAACAACGTAAATAACCTTATATTCCCATAGTTCACCCCCAACAAGCAAAGTAAAAATTTTCGAATTTACTTTTTCGGGTATATAGTAAACTTTGGCTCATAGCTCGAAAACGGCAGCACTAACAAAAATTAATAACAGCGAGATTATATTTGTCGATGAGAGGTCTGTCAGGTTTCATTCCGAAGGCTCAATCTCAAGATATAGGTCGCGAAAGATAGATACCCGGTTGGCCAAATTTCAAAAAAGTGACTCTCGACCCGTTCGGGGCTTATGGTGACCCAGAAGACGTGGTCGGTGAGTTTAGCGTCTAATTAAATAGAACAAAAGAAATTTAGCACCAATAAACTGAATTTGTGATCAGTAAAAAATTGTAAAGATCCATCAATCCTGTGATGAGTTATGATCTTCGCACACGCACAAAAAATAAATATTTACTATTTTTATGTTTTTTTGCATCTGAAACTATAATAAAATGTTACAAAAATTCCAGATATACAAAATGCCGAAAATATAATGTCTGTCAAAAATGCATTATCTTACGAACCTTAATAATTTTACAATTATTATATTGACTAAATTTTTTAAGTTCGGGTTTTCTTTATGAAAATCGAACCAAACTAATTTCAACTGGCTTCAAATTTTTTTCAAGGCAGAAAGTTAGACAAAATGAGCGTGTGAAATTTCGACGTTCGGATAAAACAATACCAATAGCAAATCGAAAGCGGACTAGCCTCACCTTTCAGCTGGGCTGCAATTTGTTCCTGTGCAAAATGACCCTGCTCGATTAGTCGCGTGCCTTCGTCGTTTATTCTTTCGACTCGTTCGGCATTCGCCCGAAGTTCGGCGTCAAAAGTTGTATGTTTTTGAACTTTCGACTGTAAATTAGTTGAGTCGTGGTAGGATTCGTCGTACGCAATTTGAAGTTTCGTATTGATCCAATTCATAATTTCATAACATCGCTTTAAGAATATATGCCATTGGCGCGAGTCTTCCAATAGCTGTCGACGGCGATCGCATTTTGACAACAAAGCCTGCAATTAGAGAAATTATTGATTAATGTGCCATCGTTGTGTTTGATGACATAATTTATTGGATAAAAACTGAATTGTACAAAAAGAAATATACCAATGCAGCCCTATAAACTACTCTTATAAAACAAGTAACATTAAAATATACGTCGTCGTTTTCGAGATAACTGTGATATTTTTTAAATTAAATTCGGGCCTGTGTCAATGACAATGTTTCTAAAAACCGCTGCATTTTTAAAATATAATACTATCAACAGTGTCATTTTTAATGGCGGATCCTTAGACAGAATTTCCAAAGTTGCAGATTCATATTCGTGGAATGGACATTAGGCAGTTTTAGCTGTGACTTCAGACTATATTAATTTACATCAGATTTGTATAAGCACACATCTAATATACTGGGCGTACATCATTTCAAATTATTCAGCATAGCCGTCCACTCTTTAGTCAGCCTCAAGCTCTCTCGATCACCGTTCGTCAGCTGATGTTACATAATGTGATCACCACATGCCTCTCGGAGACCAGGAACACAGGCTCTCCCACTGACCTTATTGAATTACGAGAAACAACTGCCAGAGCCATGCTTAAGTCCGGCCCCTCTGATAATTCTATTCAGTGCTGAGGAGTGGCTTTGAGTGCCATAGCATAAAAAGCATTCATTAGCTGGGAACTTGCTGGCATCAATGGAAAACAAGTGTCAAGCTGGTCAGTTGTGGGACCTGACGTTGGACTACAGATGAGTGCAAATGACCAAAAAACTTATGCCTGCAGGACCTCCATTGGCGGTCAAACGCTTGAGCACGTTAAAAACTTTCGTTACATATATTCCCATTTTGCCAATTTTAGTGGTGATATCTCCCGAAGTAGTACGTCGTATCGGACTAGCTTCAACGAATTTAATTGCTTGGACGGAGTGTTATGGACGCTAAAATCTCAAAAGCTACTAAACACCGTGTCTGTACGGCAAAATCCACACTTAACTACGATGCTGAGTCCTGAAACGTACTGGTGCTTGGTATACAAAGCTAGAAAAATCCTTGGTGAACACCAATTATTAAATCAAGCTATATAAAATATCTGCACGATGTGATTATTATCAGGCTCGCTACATAAGTTGGAATTTAATTATTTAAAGTATACTTAATTAGTCAGAATGCAAAGAATCTGTGGCATGGCGGGGCTTTCCCACCATTGCCAGGAGGTCGACTGGGATTAGCTAAGTTATGCGTTTAGGCATATACTATGTAAAAATGTGGCAAAACAAAAAAGCTATGAATGAAAATATTACAGTTTAAGATTAGAAATGAGGCAGTAGGTAACTCCATCGCATTGTCTACATTTAGATAAGCATGATAAAAATAATTTTTTGCAATAAGGACTATAGTTATGGCAAGTTTCTATAGTACGTTCGATTATGGTTTTAATGACAATAGTCGGATATCGGATAATGAGACATTTGTATTAAGGTTATGTGTTAAATAGAAAAGGGTGTAATTTTCGTTCACAGCGATTTGCATATAAGCGTATTTAGTAGATACTAGTAGATACTTAGGACTTGGTGCAGCGACTTGGAAGAAAAGGGACTGAAAGTGAATGAGGCTAAAACCAAAGTTCTCATCAATGGAGGAGACGGAAAACCGGTACAGAGCGGACGGTTCCCTTGTACGCACTGTGGCCAGGGCGTAGGGACAAACGCCTTACTGTGCAATCGCTGTGGAAAGTGGGTGCACGTTCGATGTTCCGGCCTCAGAGCGCGCCCTCATTCAAACGCCAACTTTACATGTCGCGAATGCCAACATCCTACTCGTCCTGACACTAAACTCCACGTTGACGACAAAAAGTTCGATATTGTGGACAGGTTCACGTGCGATCCGCCAGGGCTCGAAGTCAGGCAGCTTGGATGAAATGGAAAGAGCTCGCCAGCTTGCTAACTGACAAGCGACTACCGGCCAAAGTACGCGAAAAGGTATACCATGCGTTTATCCGGCCAGTGCTTGCCTATGCCTCCGAATGTTGGGCACTCACGAAGGAAGCTGCCGCTCCTCTACTCACAACCGACAGAAAGATGATGCGGTGGATGACCGGTGTGCAATGGGAAGACAGGAAACCTAGTGAGGAGGTTGCAGCCACCCTCGGTCTTATCCCGCTGGAAATAGTGCTGCAAATTCGAAGGGTACGGTGGTACGGTCATGTGCAGCAGAGGACGAGTGGAATAACGAAAATGGTCGCAGGTGTCAAATTCCGAGGGATAGCACCACGTGGAAGACCCAAGAAGAAGTGGAAAGAGGTGGTGGAAGAAGATATGCGATTCATGGGTCTGCGAAAAGAGGACATCCAACACAGGGATAAATGGAGAAACGCGTTGAAATCATGGTACAGCCGAACCCGTTGCGCACGCGATGGAACCAATCGACTCTAAATGATGTGATGGTGGTGGTGGTGGTGGGTATTTAGTAGATATATCTGCATATAAAGTAATAATTATTTTAACTAACAATAATCATAAACAAAACGTATAAGCATTACAACCAGTAATTGAAGGGTAACCCGCAAGTGATACTACAACACGGTGAACCTATCAAATTAAAAACCCGATACTTCTTTGTTGCAACCATAAAATTTCTGCAGTACAGTTTCCAACAGCACGTTACGCAAACCTGAAACCGCATCCGGATATCGGCCGACCTTGTTGTGACAGCTTGAGAATTCTCCGAATCAACTTTCGCTAGGGACTCAGCATTTCGATGTAAGTCTTGAATTTTTTCCGACTGCGCAATCATTGCCTTTTCGAAACCTTCATGATGTTTAACGAGACCATCTACACTGTCCAGCGAGTCACCGAGATCTTCGTTTGCAAAAAATCCTGAACAAATTTAACCGTTTTATTATAGACTAAAGCCTCTAAATTTATTAATTTGAATGATCGCTCTAGACTAAGAATACATCACAGTAAATCTGTATTATATGGACAAGCGGTGCTGTTCGGCGATTCCCAGTTATTACCAGATTTCTCGGTCACAGATAGCATGGAAAACGAGTCCGATTTGATTGTAAGGGTGACAAGATCACATTCGCGCACCATTTACCATTTCTGCATCGTCTGCGTTAATGAAGTAAATTATTTATGTCATATCACTATCATACAAGTGACCACGAGAAACTAGTGCGAATCTGAACTTGCATTTTCGCTCGAAATTTTCAGGCAGCGAACGCATTACAGCAGGGAAAGCAACGTGCAGCGAAGCATTGATTTTACGTGATACATAGGCCACCATGCTTAAGAATTATCATAAAGTCCTGATTGCACAAAGCTATTGTTAATTTTCTCACAGAAGAGGAAGAAGAACCAAAAACATTTTGGGTTCCCATTTTAGACAGACAGATCAGAATAAAACAGGTTTAAATAAACAAATTTCATATAAAGCCCACAGAATGTAGTACAATGTTCCAGGGGACCCCAAAATATAATGTTCGTCAGTATTCGTGTCCTAAAAACTTACGTTTATGTTCATATTTTGTAACTTTGCTTTTAATTTCCAGATTGGTCTAGCAATTCCGCAGTCTGACTTGGAGGAAACGGAATTTGACAATCTTCTTTTCATCTGGACCCGCCAGATCATTGCAAAGGATGCAGCAATTTGAAGTAAAAAAGAATTGAGCTTTGAAAAATTTTTCAACACTATCATTTCAGTTTCCTCACTTTGAGGCTTTGAACCGAGATTCTTAATAAATATATCACACTAGGAAATAAGATATTTTTTGCTGTCGAGAATTAGTGTTAAGCTTTACTCTCTTAACACTTCGACAACATGTGGTTATATGCCGCTAACAAATCTACAGTCATTTTAAAAATTTATGTATACATTATCACATTTTCAAAAGCAAAATATAAATGAATTCTGGACATTATTGGTCCTAACATGGGCGATCGGGCTTACGGGTTCAGAGCTCCACGAAGTTTCGAAGAAAACACCATTGCTTCAGTTATATACATTTTGAATTTCATGTACGTAACCCTTTAAGCTAAATTTCTTAAAAATTTAGCTGTGCGAATATTGTGCATTATTGCGAGATTCTGTGCTTTTAGTTGTTATAAATAACAACTAAAAGCAGAGCGAAGCGTTCTCGTTTTAGTTAATTAGTAATTAACCAACTAGTTAAGCGCATTAGCCTATTTTTTGCATTTTCAAACAAAAATTGTTTATTTTTCAATAAATAATTAGTGTAAACCTATTATTTTGGTGAGTATACTACAGCCCGCCGATGTTAAAAACAATGCTAGCTAGTTAGTTAATGAGCTAATTACTAATTAATTATTTATTAGCTAATTTTTTGAAAATTTCAAAGTGCTCAGAAATGAAAAAGTTGTATACGGGAGTTTTCTATGTCGCTGATTACGAATATGACATTGCTGAAGCTCTAAAACTTGACCTTATATACTAATTAGTTAATTAATTAATTAGCTAATTTTATGCAAATTTTAAAATAACCTCGAAATTTCTGATTTTTCTACTCGACAATTTTCGATGTCGCTGATCATGAATATGTGACCTTTAAAGCTGTATGATTCTATCATGCGTGCTAATTAGTTAATTAAGTAGCTGATTAGTTGGTATTACTAACTAATTAGTTAATTTTGGCTGGCTAGCTTTTAAAATGCTGCATTTGACATCAATTGCCTAAAACGTGATACTTATTATAAATTAATTAAATATATTTAGTTGATTAAATTTTATTATATTATTATAATTAACTAATTTTATGCAAATTTTAAAATAACCTCGAAATTTCTGATTTTTCTACTCGACAATTTTCGATGTCGCTGATCATGAATATGTGACCTTTAAAGCTGTATGATTTTATCATGCGTGCTAATTAGTTAATTAAGTAGCTGATTAGTTGGTATTACTAACTAATTAGTTAATTTTGGCTGGCTAGCTTTTAAAATGCTGCATTTGACATCAATTGCCTAAAACGTGATACTTATTATAAATTAATTAAATATATTTAGTTGAAACACATATATAAATAAATAAGATATAAAGTACTTTGCCTATTGCTTTGCTCACTTTTTGCAATTTATTACGTTTACTAGTAGTCTTCTGTTTTCTCTGTTACTACCACTTTAAAATTCATATATTGCCACCCATGTACTCGATCATAACGAGTTGCTAATAATAACTGCTGAATTTTAAATCTAATTTTCATTCGTTAACTTTACATTTTCATCCTTTACTTCGACCTTATCGTTGAATTATTCAATTTTTGCTGCTGGCCAGGTTTCGTCAAAACCGGGCCTGTGTAATTTTATGAAACTTTGTGCGAATGCACCCTATTTTGTACAAACTCAGACGTAGTCCGTTCTGGACACTGCCATTGTTTTTGGGTCGCTTAACCACGCACTCACCTTCTTTCATAGCAAGCCAGTTTTCCGCCTTCGACGCCGCCTCATTAAACTGCTGCAGCTCATACAGCCGACGTAGTCGAGCTTCTTCGTCTTGCCAAGCCTGGCTGATTTCGCGTTCAATAGCACTCAAATCGGCCAGCGCCTCGTCGATTGTTTGAATATCTGATTCCGCATGGCACTCCTGTATTTGAACATGGAAATAAATGTTTGGGCGGCAGGGCCATGGCTAATATAATCAGTGAAAATGAATTTTTATAGTTTTCAGAATTAAAGTTTAGTTTTGAGGAGGAAACTAGAAATAAAAATATTCAAAAATGTTGTGAACCTTTCCTCAGTCACCACCAGAAGTGTAGTGACGTTCTAAGAATTTCTCAAATAGTTTATCTCCAGTTCTGTACGAACACAGCTGCAAAAACACTGGCTCGTAGCTTGAAGAGAATTTTCATCTTAACAATTCTCAGAAATTTATACAAATTTTAAAATATAGAATATTTCAATGTTGTGAACCTTTCCTCAGTCACTTGCCACCAGAAGTGTAGTGACGTTCAAGGAATTTCTCAAATATAGTTTATCTCTAGTTCTGTACGAACACAGCTGCAACAACGCTGGCTCGCAGCTTGAAGAGAATTTTCATCTTAACAATTACCTCAGAAATTTATACAAATTTTAAAATGTAGAATATTTTAGCTTAACTTCGGTTATTTTCTTTTGGAGCCGAATAACCCAATAATTACAAGTTTCCTACGGAATAACACGTAACAAAAGTACGGAGGACGGAACGATATTTTCTAGTCTACGATCCACGCATTGCAAATGCATTCAGTTTGACGCAGTTTACGCAAGGCTGTATAGTGAAAGTATGTATAGCGCTGGCGGTCCAAAATCGACAAATCTTGATCGATAATATGTGAATCCACTTTAACTGCGTACACCATGTTTGTTCTTTTTTCATTTGATCTGACTCGAGCAGAAATTCGCGTTCACAGTTTTGCGATTGGTATTCGCATTTTTATGAAAGCAAACAAAGGCTACGTGATGTAGGAATGGGGTTTGCGCCCGTGCAATTAGCATTGTCCATTTCTCACATTTGACCGTGTTCATTAAATGACATTCTGATTCAGACAGCTATGTTGGCGGTCTATTTTTGTATTACAGTATACAAGAAAAAACTCGATTGGTAATCACGTTTTCACGTATACGCGGTCAGCAAAACGCGGCGCTAAATCGGAAAATAATGACCGTTAACAGCGCCTATGCGTGTTGCCGCATCGCATAACGTTTACGCTAACATAACGAAAAATCGTGATTTGATAGTGAACTGACTTAGCAAAAGAGTAACCCAGGTGTACGCACCTAAAGTTGACTCCACATTAATAAACATTGTTAGCTTCCTCATCCTCTTCGAAGCCCCAGAGAGGCAATAACGTCATCGCAATCTATTAAGTATAAGTTCAATGCAAAATTTATCTCTATCTTTAACATTTTAAGTCCGCAGTACCACATTGATTTACTATATATAATTTCAATAACCAGGTTCCAGATTCGGTTTAAATGGACAGATCCGGTTCCTGGTTCTGGTAAATTTCTGTCCCGGTTATTCCCTGCTTAGAGAATAGGAACCTAACAACAATGATATCGCGTTAAAATTAAAGAAATAGCAGCAACAACATCTCGCTATAAATGATTTATTATTCTATTTTATTTAAGCAAAAACATGCATAAAGATAGGATAGTTAGTTCTTTCACCACTGGTCATGGACGAATTCGATTATTATCAGCTAATACTGCGCTGAAACAGTTCAATTTATGTCCTTCAGAAAATTTCCGTTGAAAAAATTCAGATGCGTACAGAACCAAAGGCACAAATTTCTACCAATGCTGAACACTATTTAAGAAAGTACCCCAATGAACGGGAACTCCGAAACTGTGCAAAGCTTAATGATTTAAGGTTTCTCATTACACGTAAAGCTTTGTACATAACGGTAGCTGGGTGGGATTGAGTTGGCCGATGCCATTGTACGCCGCGCCTACGCCGTAAACCGGATCGCAGACCTTTAGATTCAAGATAGATTCTTCCAAACCAAGCTTTTGCTACTTAAACAAAAAACAACAAACATATTAAGCAACAGTCAATACCTCCGCTTTCATGAAAAAAGGTGAAGAACTAGCAAAATTTAATGCACCTTAATGTTTGTAGCCTGTATATTCCAACAAGGTTGATTTACTGGGTAAATAACAAGTACGCATACAGAAAGGGCAATATTTTGGTGTACAAATAAGAAATGCCCCCACCAATGGATTCCGACACTCTAAGGTATTTTGGGATAAAAGAAACCTCTGAAATAGAAAATAGTAAATAGAAAAGTAAACTCGAAAGAACACACCAACAATATTAATTGATCGAACGTTATTTTAGTTTTAAATCACCACGAAAACAATTTGAGACCAAATCACACTATAGACAGTTTCCGCATTGCGACCTACTTTACCATTTCTGTTCGAGTACCGATACTAGTATCCTGGCTAGTCCAAACCTCGGAAATTATAGCCGAAGGACCAAAGCCGGGAGGACCCCGGCTCACCTGCCGGGAGGCCAAATTTTTTGCGTTTAGACGTTTATTTTTCTCAGCAGGGGACTTTGAGCCGGTGGGTACCCGAATTTTTACCGGATGGTAGGAGCCCGGGTACCTCCGTTTTGCAGGGAGGTGGGGCGAAAATGCCGGCCCCCGGCCGCCCCCCCCCACTTTGGACTAGCCAGATATCTCGCAAGCAAGAACGAAACGGAGCGACCGTGGTTTCATCAAGGGGTAATTTTTGTGTAATCCCTTGTAACGAGCTTTGTGTTTGATGTATACACTAACACAGCGTTACCCTGAAACCAATTGAAAACCATAATACATCAGACCATAAACCCATCGAAAATAACTGAAAAACATCGAAGTATTCGTATTAACACCTAGATAACCAAAAATCGTATCCAGTGTACCGAAAATTCACTATAAAGACCATTCTTCATGCACGCAATACACAACCGAACAACCGAAAACTCACATCTTGGAAATCGGGTCCGTCGACCGTAAAACCCTTGAAACCAAATGAATACATACAATATAGTCAAGTTGGACTCTAGATAGCAAAACCAACGTATTCAGCGTGCTTGATAACGTAATAGACACTCATTATAATTTAAAACACTCAATAACATTTCGAAATTTGAATAATTTCTGGAAAAGGAACGACGTACAATATTCAGGCCCACAGCGGCACAGACAGGGGTCGCACAAAAAAGTTGTGGTCATCAATGTTGTAGATCTGGGTGAGCTGATTCTGTCTAGATATGGGTTCGTCGATACAATGCCAGTGTCTTGAAATATGGTTGCTAAACACTGGTACCCGTACGGTCAGATTTGGCAAAGAACACTTAAAAAAACTTGTTTTTGCCATTTTGGCCCCGAAAATGGGGTCGGACCTGTTCGCGTTCAACTAAACTGGGTTCTCCAAATTGGGGGGGGGGGGTGGAGGGGTGGGTGGGGGGAGCCCTGACATTTTTCGGTTCCCCCTGGTTCAGAACAGGTTCCCCCGGTCCAGGCAAAATTTTGGGCGCCCCGGTTCAACACTTCTTCAAAAAATTTTTTTGTTTCCAATCGGTCCAAAGTACATAAAATTTGATAAAAAAATTTTTTACTAAAATTCCGTTCTGAAGCCAAAAATTTCGCAAATTTTGTTAAAACTTACTTCAAAATCGCTTTTTCTCTCCTTCAAAACCATTTTGGCAGTGTTTCTGACACGATTTTTAACAGTTTTTCTCCTTGAAAAATGCCCCCTGGCAAAATTGGGCGCCCCCCAGTTCGGAACCAGGGAGCCCCCCTGGCAAAATTTTTAGCGAATGAAAAGCCGATCTAAAGGGCACATCCTCATGATTTTGGCTACCGAATGAAAAAGTTATCGACTCGAAGATGCGTTACGCGTGACGAACAGACAAAAACACATTTTCACGAACCTTGCTCCTAGCACCATCAGTGGATACTCCGATCGCACCGATTCACTTAATCTCACGAATAGCTTACCTCCATCATTGAATAACCCATTTCTGAAAACGACCACAGAATAAAACTTTGGACCGCGATATAAAATTCCTGAGCATTATACGATGTAAACATCAATAACGTACGCACATTGCGGTACAATAGTCAGATCGTATACCTTGTGGTGCTAAAATAGTTCCTGCTTCGACATTTTTCTCTACACGGCTGTTGTCTCGCAAGAAATCCACCCATATATATTGGTCAGTAATTCATTAACGAACTTTCAAACCTTTCTACAAACGCAATTTAAAAATCACAGAGATATGCAAAAACTAGAATCGACATCAACTGATAGTGTTACTACTACAAAATTTAAGAACGTACCGCGGGCATCATGGCATGACTCTTGAGCATATACTGAAGAAACTCTGGCCACTCAATGCTTCCTGACGCTAAAGTATTAAAAATGCGTTATTATAAAGTTTTACGATGCACAGTTTTGTTGTTATGTCTACACAGATGAATCGACAAATATGCGCAGTTTTACACCGCTATAACATTGCAAGAGACATGCCGCGAGATTATTTGCCATCAGCCACCAATCTATATTGCGCATTACATCATCAAACCACAATGAATTCCCAGTGCTGCCTGAATTCCAACGTTTTGGCACAACTCTCTTGAAATTCCCGCTCTGGCTTCGCTGAAAAAATTGTCAGGCGGCATAAACTAGACACCCTGGTCCGCAACTGAATTTTGTCAGGGGGCGTGAACCGACTGGGGCACCCTGGCTTGAACTGAGGGCTCGAAATCTAAAAATTTTCATAATTTAATATTTTCAGCGATAAAATTGCTAATTAATAGCCGGAGAAAAGGTTCAAAAACGCCTGTAGTGAGAGTAAACTCAACCTTTTAACCAACTTTCTGCTGGAATTAATAAAACTTCGGAGACTGTTGTAAATTTTTCTATTTTTATTCAAATTTATATATGCAAAAAATCGCTAATCATTTTCTATTTCTAGACATGCACCATTGCCATTTAAATTGCATATATTTGGCGGTTTCTGACAGTAATAACACTTCATAGTCCCCCCGTTCAATTGGGTGAAAATTGAACCGGTGAAATAAGCCCCAAGTACTTTCGGCTTCCACAGTTCAAACATACCTCTCCTACATACCTAGATACTTTCTCTGTGCGGTTCTTCGTAGGGGGCATGGTGGTTGCCCTCAGATACAGTAGCATCCTCTGCATCATGGCGCCCCAGATATCACTTACTGATTTAGACATGATAGAAATTAATCAATATTTGAATATTTCAAACGAAACAACATTTTCAATTCGATTAAACTTTAAATAACAATGATTCAATGTATATTTAGATGACCTTGTCTTGCCAATTAATAAAGCATTCTTCGTGAGACATAAAACTATAAATCATACTGAATCAGTCGGATGCATAAAGTTTCAATGATGAAATTTCTACATGAATTCATTGCATAGTTATTAAAGTGGTACCAAAACCACCACCCAACGCATCCAAATGCTACATGCATCCCCCATTTTGTAAACGTTATATAATTTTTTGTTTAAACAATAGCCGGTATAGACTATACTAGGCCTAGTGTACGGTTTTCTAATAGACTAAGTTAAGGATAACTTATACAGTTATTGTCATAATGATGCATACGCTAATATTTACGAATAGTATTATCTATTATAATATCACAATACTGGATCAAGACAAATTCGACGGTTTGCACGTTCGACTGATATGTCTCAATCAGCTTCACCGGAAGGTAAATATATTATACATGTATTTCTTTAATCTATCTTTCACTACTATGTAACAAAACAACGCTAAAGACGCCTTGCTACCAGGGAGTAACCGGAATTCCGGTTCAGTCGAAAATCGTATTCCAGTTGCGGTTCCGGCAAAGCGCAAAAACCATGCCGGAATCGGAATTCCGGTTTAAAATTTTCCACATTTTTGCTTCATCTGTGGTCCAAACATATGTAATATATATGAATACAGTGGTAAAGTTCCAATACA
The DNA here is from genome assembly GCA_030248225.1 of Trileptium ribeirensis. Lineage (NCBI taxonomy): Eukaryota > Metazoa > Nematoda > Enoplea > Enoplida > Thoracostomopsidae > Trileptium > Trileptium ribeirensis. Next base: position 22,867 of record JASANE010010956.1, read on the forward strand.
ACCAAGCAAAAGAAAAGATTGACTAACCAATTTGCCGTGTGAAACGTACGTGGGGCACATAATTTGAGCAGGAATTTTTCATAATAACCAGCAGGAGTTTGTTAAATCAAAGCCAGGTCGATGCTTGTAGCAGCTATTTTACACATATCCAGAAGTCTGTGGGATACGTTAGAATTAAACCGGTCCAACTGGGTAACAGAGTATGGCTAACGTAGAAGTACTTAGGGTATGCTTGGCTAACATAAATTGCTTCAAGAATCCGCCAATGCGCTTGTAAACTTGGTAAATCAATCTAAATTGAAGTAAACTAACGTTATCTGCAACGCAGCTAGAAACTGATTTCTTGGCAAAGAACTGTATTTATTGAAACTGTGCGAGCAGCATCACAGTGTGTCTCATTTATAGCATTCTGATTAGAAAGTTATCATCATTATCATCTAACTTAAGGGCACTGTTTGTCCAAGGCTAGTTTAAACAGCGTCTCTGACCACTGATCAGAAACTTACCTTCTATCTATTATTTTCTCTTAGAATCATATAAACCAAGAATTTCAATTTTCCTACAGAAAGCATGTAACAAACGTATGTGTAGTAAAGGGAGGCGACTGGAGACAGAGTGAAAGTGTTTATTCTACGCTCCATGCGTTGTAAGCACATTCAGTTTGACGCAGTATACGCAGGTGTGCATAGTAGAACGCATTTTTTGCTCTGGGTGTCCAAAAACCGACATATTGATCGATAAATAAATATTACTAGCTTCCTCAGTCTCTTCAAAGTCTCAGAAAGGCAATAATATCATCATAATACACTTAATTTAATGTAAAAGTTATTTTTAATAAATCTTACGACCACTGTACCTTCATTTCTTTTTTCATCTGTTTTACTATATATAAGTTTCGAAGACCAGGATCCGGTTCCGGATTCGGTTTAAATGGACGGTACCGGTTGCGGTAAATTTCGGTTCCGGTTATTCCCTGCTGGCTACGTTACAAAAATGATGCCAAACAATTACAGTGGAAAATCCCAATTGGCATAACTACACTCAAAATTGAATGACGAGTGAATTTACTTAAGATTTATTATCTAAATTATCGTAGCGACGCAATTAGTTTCTATAAAGATAATGCTCGATGTTGGCCAAAGATATTCCAATATATTATTCTATGTCGAAACTAATTGGTAACTGCAAACTACGAACATATTATATTTTACATATGATGTCAACATTCGTCATCGATATGCAGGCTTCTTCTATCAATTATGAAAATTAAAGGTTCACGCGCCCACCCACTGACAATACTTACAGCGCATACAGCCGTATCAGGATAGAATACATTGCTGGCTTTCCCAAACTGCCTCCAAAGAACCAAGGTACCTGGGGCAACCGAACTGTGGGCCTCCAGATCAGACTGGAGGCGCCTGGAGGGCGAGAAATTTGGTTTCCTCAGGTCTTACTGTGGGTCTGAAAAATGTGAAAATAGCATCATTCACTGAATCAATAATTCACAGCAAGCAATAATAATGCACACAATATAACGAAACGCTGCCAACTGGCACAACTATATCGTTTTTTGTAGCGCATGACAAAAAATTAGCGATTTTTGCGTTTTATAATGAAAAAACTGGCATATTTTTCCCTGGCACAGAAAAATTGGCCTATTTTTTGGTCTTGGGTCTGAACTGGGGTAAGCCAAAAATACTTGAGGTGCTGAACTGATGGACACCAATGGTAGCTGCTTCACTCCCCTCCGTGGGACAGCCAGCATTGTTATCTACTCACTCCCGTGTACCTGGCCACAAAATTGCATAAATTGCACGTTTACGAAACTGAAAAGCAAATGCCTACGTCGTTGAACCTTACCATCTCCGTCAGCTTGGTTGATTAATTCATTAACCCATGAGTCCGTAGGATTGAAGCCGCATATCTTGATCGTTTCGTTAAGCTCGTATTTAGATATGGAACCGTTTTTGTCAATATCAAATAGATCGAAAGCTTCACGCCATTCTTAAATAACAAACTCATAATCAGGCCCATTATCTTATAAAAGATGCACATATAGCGCCTGGCGCCGCTGCGTACTACCGAGGATCGTTATCGTAATCTAATTTCTATAATTAATTCTATGCGCCTCGGAAGGCGAATTCCCACTACCGTGAAAATTAAACTTTCCCGATAGTTGTAAAAAGCAAAACCAAAAAAATTACTAAACTTACCGCCTTGCTATGTAATAAATTTGTCAATTATTTAACAGTTACAAAATATAATTTACAAAAGAATCGAAATTCGTTCGGACTGTGGATGCAGCAACCTTCAATTTGGGCATAACCAAAAGTAGTAAAAGACATAACTGGCAGGGGGCTAATATGTTTGCGGCAAAATTAACCCAATGGGCTATCCTTCTTTTCCATAAAGCTGCGTGTCTTTTACAAAAATTGCATATTTTCACGAATTTAATGCATTAAATGCCTAACGATAACTGGGAATAATGAGGCACAGCCTGCGTATAGCTTAGGCCCCTCAACTTGAATTTGGCCTTGTTTCTATACTAAGCGCCTAGATTGGCGCATGCCGTAAAAATTGTTGGACTTTAAAGGAAATTGAAACAAGGAGAAACAAAAAGAAAAACAACAAGCAAAATGATAAACAAAGAAGCATCAAACAAAATTAGAAGCAGAACCTTAACACCTAGCTATGTAATAAAGTGACATTATACTAGTCGCCATAATATTACGATGCAGAAACCAGCAGAAATCGGTCTAGATCGTCGGCGTCGCTAACTTCAGATTGGACATAGCCAAAAGCAGTGAAAGGTACAACTAATTGGCTATATATTTAGTGTAAAATAGCATAATGGCTTATGCTTCTCTTCTATAAGGTTATGGATTTGGTACAAAAACAGGGTATTTTTCTCAAATTTACTACATTAAGGGCACAACAAAACCATGTTAGACATCTTACATTATTACATTTTTTTCTAAAAATAATAGAGTGTAAAAATTGTGTGGGGGGGGGGTGGCGGGAAAAATGTGCTTTTTCTTCCTTGATGTTGCACAAGAGGGTGCATCCCTGTTGCCCCCTTTTTCCCCCCCCCGGGGGGGGAGCCCGGCCTCCGTGAGGAAGCCAGCTTGCCCCGATGCGTTGCCCCCAAGAATTTTGTGTTACCCCGGGTAATTTATTCTTAAATTATGTATCTGGAGTTGTAAGCGACAGTCTATAAATTTATTGAAAAACATTAAAGTTTACAGTTTTCGAACATCTAGCGGTGTTTAAGGCTAGTTTGCCATTTAATTCAATATAATTCCGCTGAAAATAGCAACATTCGTAGCAAAATTTTAATTTTACAAGTCAACTATACCTAAGAATAACCCAGACTCAAGGAGGTTTAGGCGAATCTCTCGTTGCTCTAAAGAGTGGAATATTTACAGCAAAGTACTGAATAGCTTTTCTGTTTTAAAATTAATTTTGGCGACAGACTATGCAAGCCCAAGAGACTCACTCGCGCTTTCAGCGAAATTATATAATAAATCCATCACGTTGCGATACAGTACTTATGATAGAAAAAGCTAGCACAAAACTCACTTTTGCGAATTTCATCATTAGCTTCGTCAGAAATTGGCTGCAAAATATAAAATACACCAATAAAAATATCTGTTCTAGACTAGATGTATAAAGCTATCGTCTTGGAGGTAAAAAATTAAACGAACACAGAACAGATATGCAGACGGAAAAACCATTTTGAAAATCATAGTGCTGACAATAAGGTATGAGCAGTAGGCGGTTGGCTGTCAATTATGCAAACAAGATCTGCAAATTAGTGCGACTACAAACATAACAAAATTTAACATCCTTGAGCTACGAATAATGCCAAGAGTTCATAATGAAATTTTTCTAGAAGAGTATGACATTCAATCATAAAGTTATACTGTACATTGGCTTATCTGATGATCATGTCGTCGTTTTTCGGTTTACTCCCCAATGATCCCGGAAGTACCCCCAAGGTTCTTTGGTGATGCAGTGCCTGCTCATCACCCCCCTAACAAAGGGATTTGGGGGAGGGTAATACCAACTATTAACCAATGAGCTTAAATATCATCGATGGTTCCAATTACTGTTTTAATATGAGTGGCTGTTGGCGAGCTGGTAGCTGGTACACCCTCAAAGAAATCTAGGCCGTTAGCCGATACCCACCCCGCCATCCGGAAACCTAGGAGGTGTCATCCGCGTGGAATTTTTGGTTATAAGAATCGTGACTGATACAACGCGTTTGTTCGTACACTAAACTTATCAATGATTCTCTGATAATAGAAAATCTGACAATAAGTGCTGATAACTAAACTATAATAGAAAATCTAACTATATTGTGAAGTCAATGTCTATATGCATCGTACAATATGATAATGTTTCGGAAAAATAGATGCACTAAGAACGTTAAGGTTTGTACAAAGACAATACATTTTGAAAGTGCACCAGGATTTACAAAACAGATTGTTATAAAATGTGGAACCTCAAACGCTGTTAAAAGAATTATCGCTAAATTTTGTAAATTAAGCTAGCAACCAAAAAATTAGACGATACATAACATATAGTTCTACTCTATACTGAAAACGTTGGTGCAACGTGTTACGTAAATATTTTTTATCTCTCTGCGCAGTCAATGGACTTACCATCTGCCTAATAGCTTAGCCGAACAAGTGCTTAACAGACACGGGCATCATAGCTAAAATCACTCCAACTTAAATCGTCGATTTATGTTGAGCGATCATTTAATACATTATGCGTGGAAACTATTGTAACATCAATGAATAAAGATCGCTAAAATTTATAGTCGTTTTAATTATAGTGAGTCACACATTCGGATTTGTGTTTTAGTCAATTTAAAATGAGAGCCACAAAATCCGGATGTCCGATGATAGATGGTTTCCAACAACAATCCAGACCGATCTGTCCAAATTTGGAGCCAAAAATATAGTCCCAAGACTAGTTTTTTTGCAATATTTGTACATAATGTGGAATGTAAGCAAATAATGTCAAAATACAACAGTTTAATACAGAAAATACTTTTAGGCAAATTGGTATGGCTGTGTAATTATTCACTTCGAAAAAGTTCAATTTTCATAAATTAATTTAAACAATCTTTTGAAATGCTGTGATTGCAGACTAGGGTTGTCTTGATTTAGGTGGAAAATGTTTAACTGCACACAAAGACTATGGAAATAGCGATCGTTCACTGTTGGCATACCGAATTGAAACACTAAGAAAATATAAACGGCACTGGTACGTGTACTTGTAGCAATTCCAGCATTTAAGTTTACCGTTTAGAGATTACGGTACACAAGTTTACCAAACAGAAATCGGTAGGCGTCAAATCCATTTTCAGCAGTAAACAGTACTCGTCATAATTAACTGTTGCTTTATGAGCGAAAGAGCAACGAACAAACATTTAAAAATTAAATTGTGTTTTCCCACGAGCAAGCTATGGACAAGAAGCGGACAACTGTGACGACTACTGTAGACTGACGTTAGATGTGTTTGGACGTAATATATACTCAACAAAGACTAAAAAACAGCAAAAACACAAGCAAATAAAAATTCCTAAAAAGCATGGCGATGCGCATTTGATGTTTGCGAAGTATCCGTCTGTCAAAGTGGAAGTGTTGCGTTTTGTGTTCACGCAGTATTTTCCAAAACGACATACAGTTCCATACTTTGACTCAAGCGACATCACCTTACGGTAGCATAAACTGCAATTCGCGGAACGTGAAAAAGATTATCAATGTTACCTCTTTTAGTCGCCGTCCAATATTCTTTAATCTTTTCAAAGAATCCAAACGTCCGTCAATTTCGGCACGTTTGTCTCGATGAACTTCAAGCGCCGATAAGGCTTGCCTCAAATTTCTAAAAAATTCCGCAGATTCGTTTATATTCAGTGCTTTAAAGCGACAACAATAAATTTATATAAAGCCTACTTTCTACAAAAACTACTGCAGTTTAGTCTCAAATTGATAATTTATTGCTGATTACATAACTGCATGATGGAAGCCGACGATCAGTATCATACAATGGTACGAGAGGTCGTCAGGGGTGATAGCGGGTCTGACGAGGAAGGAGGTCGTAGCCAGGGGAGATAGCGACTGCGACGGAGGGCGAGAGGTCGTTTTGAAGTTTTTTGAAACTCAAATTTACAAAAATTTTTGGGACGTATTTTACCAATTTTCTCCTAACTTTTACCAATTTCTCCTATTTTTGTCTATTTTTGCTTTTAGTGCGTCTTCGACGCTGGTGCAGGGATGAAGAGCCTTACGGTGAATCAGACTACTTCGCAGTGGGGTTCGGCGGCACCACAATGGGTCCTCAGGGGATAATCCCTTTGCCCCCTTTATGAGCATGTATGTTCAGTACGTACCTCATAGCCGCAAGCTTTATACTACTATCAACATGTCACACCACAAAACAGATATAATAACCTAAAAGATTTAGCTCAAAATAACTTAGAATCACTAGTTTTAAACAAACAAGAATGAGAATGTATTCTTGGTTAAAAGCGTCACTGCAAACAGAACTGCCATGTTCAAGGTAGACACCGAGAAAATTGTATAGTTTTCAACAAGAATCGATGTATTATTGGATCAACGGATTGTACCGGCTGTTTATGCCGACGCAGCGGTTGTATTCACAAATTCCTGTTGTATATACGACGCCGAATCCGTAATTATTTCCAGAAGCCACAAGCCGTTTGAATCTGTATACTATTAAAAACTAGCTTGTAGTAAGACCAAGTCATGTTCACATTTTTGGTGAAATAATATGCTTTTGCTGAACAAAAATGGTAAAAGGAGTAAAATATTCTAGTATAATTTTCGGGGAGCATGTAATTCATGAGTAAACTTAAGGTGACCCCGCCAACCATCTTATTCTGTCATTACCGATATCGAATCGCAAACACTTGTTACGGAAAACAGGCTTAATTTCATTCGGTTTTTCGCTAACCGAAAATAGGCAAAATCAAATTCAAGTGCCAGAAATTAGATCTTGTGTTCGAACAGAATTTCGGCGATTTCAGTTTGCACAAATTCTGTTCATTAATGCATTATCATTTAAATTTGAATCAATCAGTGTTCGCGAACAAATTTAATGCAAAAGTGACGTCACAATCAAATCGGCACATTTTCGTTCTCAAACATTTGGGTAATTTTACTTCAATTTTCGCGAACACAAAATGGATAATTTCAATCGCGAGCGCTCTGTTCGCGAACAGTTTTACGTCGAATTTCAATTGGCCAAAAAGCGTTCCGTAACAAATTTTATCCAAAAATACAAAATAGGATGGTTGCCGGCGTCATTTTAAGTTTACTCGTACATAACTGTTGGTATTTAAAAATTAATTTATTTTTATCTTACACATAAATCTGTAAGTTAAAGAAAGTTACGCTCATGGACATGGTCTTCGGTTTTATGCTCTCCACACGTGCCCTATTTGTCCACAACTACCTATTGCAACAAGCTAACGCTGAGTACTTCAATCGCGTTTAAACGTTATAAACGCAAAAATTTACATTAAACGGTGACACGTTTTAAGAAGCACTGATATAAAATTTCTACCCCATTTAAAGCAAAAGTGATGAGAAACTAGTCATAAGTAGGAATGTCTTACCAGATGTTGGCCAAATCCCACTGGTAGTAGCTTCATCTCAATGCGTGTTTCCATATGTTTGACAGAATTTAAAATTTTTAATGAAACTATTGCAATATTATTAGTTCAAGAAAACTCACAATGGAATTTGATAGGCACCAAGCTTTTGCTTCATCAACGATGACCACATCTGAAAATCGCGAACATTCTCGAGAAAAGCTTGGAGTTTATGCCACCAGCCCAATTGCATCCTTCGTTTTCGTGCTAACTCAGTTAAGCGGCTCCATTTCTCGCGAAGTTTTGCAAGGCTACCTATAAACAGAGTATAGTTTTAAAATGCTGGAGTTTAAATATTATGCTCATCGTTTACAACTACATTCGGCAATGAGTTTGACAGGTTGGATAGCAATAATTGTATTAAATAAACTAGAGAGCGCAGTGAGTGCAATCGGGTTTAAATCGGGTTCATTAACCCATTGAAAACCTCAGAAATCGAAACAATATAATTCGTGATGGACTCTAAATAGCCATAGAATCGTATTCAGAATGCCCGAAAACATTATCCAGTAACCATTCTTGATGTTTGGTACGCAATACATAACCAAGCTACTGAAGACAGACTACATATATCCTGAAAATCGGGTTCACTGACCCTAAACTGATGAAATATCTATGAAATGGCATGAAATATGCGCACTGAATTTTAGATAACCAAATCATAGCATACAGTGTTCTGGGAAACCCATATATAGGCCATTGTTAATGCCCTGAATACTTGAAACATAACAAAACAAATTGCATTTTGGAAATCGCGTTCGTCGACCAAAAAACCCCCTAAACCCCATGAAAAGATATAATAAAGTTAAGTTGCACTGTAGATAACACAAGAATCGTTTCCAGCGTGCTTGATACCATAACAGGCAGTTCGTTATAATGAAAAGAACTTGCATTAACACGCCCAAATTTCGATGAACCATATTCGGGCACGCAGTGACCCAAGATGCGGTCCCACCAAAAGTAATCTTTCCAGTAGTTGTAGATCTCGATGAGCTGATTCTGAGGTCTCAGTTTGTCGATGCGAAGCCTGTGTTGCGAGATATGAGCTGCTAAAGGCTAATACCATACTTCAACTTTGACAAAAACCCTTAAAAACCTGTTTTTGCAATCTTGACCCCGAGGATTGGAATGGTGCTGTTCGAGTTCACTTAAAGGGCACAACCTCATCACTTTTGTTATCAAGTACACACATTATCGAAACCAATATTATATCAAGAAGAGCTATGTGTGACAGATCCATAAAACAACTTTTCACGATTTTCCCCTTAGCACTCAATGTAAAAACTCCGCTCGCTAGGCTGGCTGAGTTTCAAATACATAAAATTAACTTACATAGTATACGAATCAACCCTTTTCAATATGGAAACTAATACTAAGTTATCAAATTACGTTATCTTCAAATTTAAAAAATAATTTTGCATGTCATTTTATGCAGTTTGTAAGAGTTTCCACTTAGGAGTCGTATGAGGCAAACCCAGGTTTGGTTTTTTAACAAAACTAGAGAAAAGACTGTTTCGTTTATTGTTTTATTTAATTTCTAGTTATTGTTGAATCTGGACTCAAAAACATACTATATATCGATGGCGAAAATACGAAAACATGTGGGTTTAGCCTTGTTTTCAGTGAGCAACAGAGCTCAGCTTTTATCTTTCGGAAACATACAATTTAGAAGTCACTTAAAAGTATAATTAGTCACTCGATATGTTCCGAGTACAGGTTTCATCATAAAACTTCAAATGTGTCAGAGCATGCCCGGCGAAATACCACCTACCTCGCTCTCCAAGGTTTAAAATTAAGGATTATGATGTTACAGCTAAAACCAAAACTAACAGAAAAATATCATACAAACAAGCATATTCTCTGAATAAACTTTGTGATATGCGTATTTTTTAAAATTTGTAAATAGGTTCAAACAAGAGCACCACAGATTCCTTCATATTAACGTTAACCTTTGTTAGATGTCACGGACATTTTTGGGCTAATACCATCTCGTTTCTAGAAAGATAATCTACACCAATAACTTTTGAACGAGATTCATCACGAGATCGATTAACACCACTACACTCGAGATTGCAGGACGTAGTGAAGCATAGGTGAAGCACCTTGCGTGCACAGCGAATCAGCTATCGATAACAGCTATATGTGGATATCACACAATACCGCACAAGTTAGAACAAAACTAACACCGGTAATAAGTTTCCCATGCCCCAAAACCCCCAAGTGAAAGCTATCAGGCTCCGAGGGCGTAACGGTAAAATTAGGAATTTTGAATCGATGAACCATGGCGGCGCCATACCCCCGAGCCCATAGAACCATGGATCGCAGAGCAAAATCAACACCAGCAATGAGCTTGCCATGCCCAAAAACCCCCAAGTAAAACTTTTCAGCCGCCCAGGACGTCAGAACAAATTTTCGAATTTTGGATCGAGGAGCCACGGGGTGCCATGCCTCAAACCCCATTGAACCGGTGCCGTAATCGAAAAACAAAAAAGATCCATCGGCATTCATCGTTTTACTATGAAATAAACAGGGAATAACCGGAACCGAAATTTACCGGAACCGGAACCAGCAACCGGAACCGTCCATTTAAACCGGATCCGGAACCGGAACCGGAACCTGGTCTTCGAAATTTATATATAGTAAAACAGATGACGGAAGAAATGAAGGTGTAGTGGATTTAAAATGCATTAAAAACAACTTTTACATTAAACTTAATGTATTGCGATGGTATTATTGCCCTTCTAAAACTTTAAAGACTGAGGAAGCTAATAATGTTTATTTATCGATCAAATATGTCGATTTTTGGACACCCAGATCAAAAATGCCTTCCACTACACACCATTGCATATACTGCGTCAAATCGAATATGCTTACAAAGCTTGGAGCGTAGAATATACAATTTCGCTCTGTCTCCAGTCGCCTCACTTTACTACACATACGTTTGTTGCATGTTCTTCTGTAGGAAACTTAAAATTATTGGTTTATACGATTCTAAGAGAAAATAATAGATAGAAGGTAATTTTATGATCAGTGGTCAGAGACACTGTTTAGGCCAGCGTTGGCCAAACAGTGCCCATCAGTTAGATCATAATGATGATAACTTTCTAATCAGAATGCTATAAATGAGACACACTGTGATGTTGCTCGCACAGTTTCAATAAATACAGTTCATTGCCAAGAAAGCAGTTTCTAGCTGCGTTGCAGATAACGTTAGTTTACTTCAAGTTAAACTGATTTACCAAGTTTACAAGCGCACTGGCGGGTGCCTGACGCAATTTATGTTAGCCAAGCATACCCTAAGTACTTCTGCGTAAGCCATACCCTGTTACCGAGTTGGACCGGTTTAATTCAAACGTATCCCACAGACTTCTGGATGTGTGAAATAGCTGCTACAAGCATCGACCCGGCTTTGATTTAACAAACTCCTGCAGGTTATTATGAAAAATTCCTGCTCAAATTATGTGCCCTACGTAAGTTGTACAGGGCAAATTGGTTAGTTAATCTTTTCTTTTGCTTGGTTGTATTGGAGCTTGATCATTGTATAATATATTACATATGTTGGGATTACAGGATGAAGCAAAAAACGTGGAAAATTTCAAACAAAATTTTTAAACCGGAATTCCGGTTCCGGTATGGTTTTTGCCCTTTGCCGGAACCGCAACCGGAACACGATTTTCGCCGGAACCGGAACCGGAATTCCGGTTACTCCCTGGAAATAAACTATATCTTGCTTCCGTCACGGGTATTAAAAAGCGGTAAAAAGCTTTATTTTGACCTCTGACCACGAACCTTGGGAGCGCCATACCCCCTTACTCATGGAACCATGGGTCACAGAGCAAAACCAATACCGGCAATGAGTTTCCCATGCCAGAAAACTCCCAAGTGAAACTTTCCAGCCGCCCAGGACGTCAGAACACATTTTTGAATTTTGGGTCGAGGAGCCATTGGGGTGCCATACCCCCGTACTTCGAACCCCATAACTCTGGAACCGGAGCCTTAATCGAAAAACAAAAAAGAGGCATAGGCATTTATCGTTTTACTATGAAATAAAACCAACCAGAGCTAAAAATTCGAAAGTTGAGATAAAAATAAGCTTGCTTCTGTGAAGGTTACTAAAACTGGCTAGTCCAAAGGGGGGGGGGGGGGTGGGCGGGGCCCCCCGGCATTTTCGGCCGTCCGCCGGCAAAAATTCGGGTACCCTCGACTCAAAGGCCGCTGCGGAGAAAAATTTACGTCAAAACGGCGACAAAATCCGGCAAAAAAATTGCCCCCGGCAGATGAGCCGCCCCCCGGCTCATGCCCCCAGCTATAATTTCCGAAGTTTGGACTATTTTGTAAAATGGGGTAAAAAAACCCTAATTTTGACCTCTGACCCGAACCATGGGCCGTCATACCCCCGTACCCATGGAACCATGGGTCACAGAGCAAAACCGGCACCGCCAATGTGTTTCCCATGCCCGAAAACCCCCAGATAAAACTTATCAGCCGCCCAAGACCTCAGGTCAATTTTCAAATTTTGGGCCGAGGAACCATTTGGGTGCCATACCCCGTGTCGTAAAATCTTTAATCAATGTACCGCTCTGCAAGATTTAACGAATGATCATCGCTGGCCTGTGCTGTTGTGTACTGTTTGTTCCAGGCGAAGTCAATCCGAATCGACAATACGAACAATCCACGATTCTCAATCATCGCCGACTGTGACATGTGCTGGTCGGCCGCGACTCGAGTCGGGCCGACGGTAAGTGACTGGGAAGGGAATTGCGATTCCCTACTCGGTTGCTGACGTTGTTGATGTCTTCAGGGATTATAAATAAATACATATTTACGAATGTTGAAATATCAGCCGACGATATTCATCATCAATATCATCATCAGCACCCACTGTATCATCAGCACCAGCTACATTATCACCGATAGCAACTATCGAACACATCACCAACATCAATATTGAACAGTCGTGTTCGCTTCGACTGTGTGAACTACTCCTACGTCACCAGCATCGGACACCTGGCACTGGTCAACTAAGACAGCGCCTTTACACACCTCCGGCCTTTTACCGCTCCTTGTCAGTGTTACACCAATCTCCACCTTACCCTCAGTCGGCACGCCGCATATCGTCATCTAACTGCGATCGACATCGTTCCCGTGGATAAGTAGCACACGCAACTGCATTCAGGGATTATCATTCAGCGGCGTCTCGGGATACACTTGGACACTCTTAGGTGAGCGATCATCTTGCGGATAACATACTATTCGAAGGTTTTATGTACGTGGTTCGAACATTTCATGACACCCCGTACCTCAAAACCCATAAATCCAGAACCGGAGCCTTAATCGAAAAACAAAAAAAGAGGCATCGGCATTTATCATTTTATTATGAAATAAAACCATCCAGGAAAAGAAATTCGAAAGTTAACATAAAAATAACCTTGCTTCCGTGAAGGGTACTAAAATGGGGCCAAAAAACCCACATTTTGACTCCTGACCCCGGAACCAGACCTAAATCAAAAAACGCTCGGGATATACACGGTAAATCGACTATGCCGGTTCGAATGAGCCCGAGATCATAAAAATCGGTTCAGACGTTCTCGAGTTGTGGCCGATCACACACACAGACGGAATTTAAAAGATTTCACCCCTGCAACACACAATCTCCACTACGTTTCACTACGTTCTGAAAACTGAAAGGTCTATTGACTCACAAAAGAAAAATTGGCTTTTGAAGCCAGTGTGCTTTGAATCACAGAAACGATACAATGTTGAACATTACATTAAAGGTCTCGAATATGAGGCTGTTATAACATCGTGTTGTTTGGCTTGCAAAGCAAAGTTAGCTTATCTGTTGTTGATCATATAGAGAATGTAGGATAACAAACAACGAAGAAATTAGTAACACAGCGAAGTTTTGTTAAGTAATTCCGTGTGCTCACCATGAAGCTAGTACAAGATTTTATATAAGGCAAATAAATGATAGTTTGTGATCATTATATATCAATATTCAAAATGTGCAATAATGATCGGCTACAAGCAATTATAAAATAGCGACCTTGAATACTATCTTCCCTAGGTGGACGTCGCGACAGCAGTACGCGGCCACTTCGCTCATGAAGGATGATTTTCTCTTGCAGAGCGGACATATCTCGTTCCAGCGTTTGTTGCTTGCGCAAAAGCGATTCGATGCTGTCAAGGTCTTTCTTACTAGAATCTTGGGACGACAGTAAGAGTACCTAAATCAAATATAAATAAAATAATATACAACAAACTGACATTACCACACATAATCAAAATAATACTCCTCGGCGTTGACCTCGGAAGCGTAGCTCCAACTCAACCCGGAGAGCAAAGAAAGTATTAAGGAGGCGATTTCCATCCGGTTGCCTGCAGTGGTGAGACAACCAAGCCCCAAACTGCCATAATGTGATGGTATGCTTTTACAACGTATTATGTAATCTTTTTGTTGCGTTATGTATTGTCTGTCTACGGAAGCAGCGTCTTCCTACAAACAGCTCTTTAATTTACTCAGGATCTTAAGCACCAAAATATACGTAGTAACTAGTAGTAATACATTGGCCATCATTTTGTACAATTATTTTTTACGTTACTAACATCCGTAGGTAAGCGACATGAGATACCGCCGAATTCTGGAGGAACACGAACACCTGCGATAAAACCGGTTAGAAAGAATAAAAATATAAATTTGTCGTGTCAAAGCTAATGAATTTATTATTCGGGATTAAATGGTCTCTCCACAATAACAAAATTTTACCTTTCTGTCGCGAGGCTATACAAATTTAGAATCCGTGCATGATACAGAACAGTCCAGTAAATAATTTTTCAAAGAAAGAAAAAAGACAAGTTTTCTATTTTGACACGTACTATGATAAAATCCTGCACAAAACACGGTATTACATATAACAGTTAGATAGATTTCAGAACCATCAAGGTAAAAAGGTGGCCATATCTTGAGACAGAAAATGGATCTCATTGAAACGGAAGATCGAAGTTTCCTCTAAAAGTATTATTAACTATTAATCAAAATCTATTTGTTTATTGTCTGTGCGAAGCGACGAATCACCGGACGGATGCATGTTCAAAAATCATTATTAGACGCGTTAACTGTATCTTATTTTGCTTTTTGGGCAATGTCATCGATCAATTACCGTCTTTTGTACCAGAAAAAATTCCGAGACTAACGCATGTTACTCAATTTATTTCTTATTGAACTATAACGCCTCACACATGAGTCGGACAAAACACAGGAAACAAATTTATAATAATTATTACAACAAGCTGCAACCACACTTTGTTGTCAGAGCAGCAGATTAGAGCTAGACGCTAAAGTTTAAAAAAATAATAATAATAAACGGATTTATAATGCGCCAATTTCATTGAAAACATTACAAAGGCGCATAACCAAACAACAGGGTATATAACACAAGTGAGGTTAATATTAAATATATCATTGTGCAGCTGTCTATTCCAGGAAATATGAAAGTTTTCAGTCGAGATTTAAACTTCCCAATTAGGGTCTGGCTGTTTGTTCCATGCAAGTGATGCAAGGGAGGTGAACCTGTTGCCGCGCGAAACGTCGGCGTTGAGTATGCGGCAGGCAGCTAGGCGTGGCAGCACTGATAGTTTGACCATATAGGCGATATACGACGGTGCGCCGGTAGAGATGACGTTGAAGAGAATGACCAGCATTTTGTAATATATCCGCTTTTCAATAGGCAGCCAGTGGAGTCGTCACAGAATCGAAGTAATGTATTCGCGTATGTTTGTTTATGACACTATCCGGGCTGCATTGTGGAGCACGTGTCGCAGGAGAACGATATGAGACAAGAATATACTGCAATACAGGGCATTACAGTAGGATAGCCGAGACATGAAAAATGCTCGCACGAGGTATTTTGCTGTTTGTTCATGAAACCGCAGCCGCATTCGGCTAATTTAGCGAAACTGCCAGGTGCAGCCCCGCGACAGAGCAGCTATCTGGCGGTTGAAACGCCACTGTCAAGGAATACACACAGGATCTTTAAATAGTCCGACGGGTGCATTACGGCATTCTGCCGTACAGTGGTAAAAAGACGTAAACGCCAAAAATACGTTTTCGAGAAACGGACACATTTGTCTAACGCTTTATAACAACTTGAATTCAAAATATATGTTTATTGTTTGAACATTATCGCTGCAAAAACTTCCACCACAATTTTTTAAACAACCAATTAGTTAAAATTTCGAATAAAAACACATACATTTAACACATTTTGTGCGTATACGTTTTTCTGCCATTGCACCAACACATGCTAACATTGTATACCATGCTATGGTAAAAAGACGTAAAAGCCCAGTCAATCTTCATATCCATCAGCTTCTTCATCTGAATCCCTATTTTCGACAGTATTGACAACGGCAATCTCATTCCAAAACAAGCGAGCTGTCGGACGCATGAATGGGCCCAGTACGAAATAATTCGAAACTTATCTGCTGATGACGTTCGCAGAAGTCAGCATGCATTGCCGTAATGGTCACATCAGACGGAAGATACAGCCGGTTAGGGGCATGCCGACGTCGGTGGTGAGAAATCGTTGGGTTGTAACTGTTGATATGTTCGAGAATTCCGGTGTCATCCAATTTATTGCTGGGTAGATGCCGCCCACGCTGATCTTGAGCTGATTCTTGCTGGGGTTCAGCGCACGCGATCGCTGTACGGATCATCTTATCATTGCCGTTGCGAAACCCTAAAGTACTGAGAAAAAACTGTTTGCAAACGCGGGTGCGCTCACCGTTGCCATCAGTAAGAAAATATTTCCATGTAGTTTGGCGTCTGCTGCCTTCTTTCCGGGAACGCGCAACATTCTTAACTTCAATGAACCCACGAAGCCATATACGCTGTTCGTTGTAATTCATTCTCCAAAATGTTCCGTTCAAAGTCTCCCTGTCAGCATCGGAAAAATTATTGCAATTTTGCTTGCAGTCTTTACGACAGGTTTCCTCCTGCGCATTGATAACCGGGTGTTTCCTTGCCGCTTTTTCTTTACGTTCTGTTTCTGTGCGTGGACGTTTAGCCGACGTTACCCCATGAGCCCCGTTGTCGTCAATATTTTGATGGTCTTCCTCGGTATCGTTATCTTCTAAATCGGGATCAGCTTCGGTGTCGTCGTCAGGATATTCGCCAGCTGGAGCATAATCCGGATCACCGCCGATGTCGTCGTCATCAAAATCGTCGTCCGAATCGGCATGGACGTAGCAAAATCGCTTGCCACGCCCGGAAATCATTTCTGCCAACGGTTTTTCGTCGTCGCCATCATCGTCTTCACTATCGCCACTACGCGTTGTATCGCATTTTTGACTGTCATCATGCTCGCGAGCCTCCATTATGGTACCAATCCACCGTTTTTTGCCATCGGAATAAACAACCGATACACCACCGCAAAATTCTTCGCCAGCATTTACCGGAATAATAGTGTCCAACACCACGTAATGTCGTTCGCCTTCAGAAGTATCGTCCCATTCCACACACACTTCAATTTTACCGCGAGGTCCAAATTGATAAAACCAATTTTTATCCTGGTTGACTAATTTTCTACTTGTACAAGACATATTTATTACTAAAATGCCGCTAATTTATTGTCTGAAATACATGAACAAATTTAAAGGTGCAGCATAAAAGACGTATCTGCAACAAAGATGCCATAATGCAATGGAAAAAAGACGTATATAGGCTAATACGTCTTTCTGCAATAGTAATTTCTCTATACAATGGCAGGAAGACGTATGTGGGCGTATACGTCTTTTTGCCATTGCACCATTCAGTCTTTATGGCTGATACGTCTTTTTACCAAAAGCGTTTTCGCCTGTGAGCACAAAATAAATGCAGATACGCCTTTCTGCCATAGCCTATCAGATGCGCAACTTTTCATTTGTATGTAACATGCGTCTAACTCTATTTCGCCTAGGATGGCGTTTACGTCTTTTTGCCATGGCACGGCAGCATTGTCAATGTGTAGATATGGCTTGCATGTGTCTTTGCGACTGAAGTATATTAGTTCTGTTTTTGAATAATTTTATTTGAGCTTATTGTCATAAAACTAGTTTCGAAGCACGGAAAATAAGCGTTGCAGTGTGCTTATTACTTCGGTTGGGTCTTTGTAAATTTCGATATCACCTACGTAGCAGTGTAGGTAATAGCTATCCGCTGCGATTAGTTCGACGACAGGCACAGTATATATGCTGAACATAAGTGGTCCCAGGACGATACCTTGAGAAACCCCACGAGACAGATCCTTCTGTCTGGACTACGAATTTCCAATGCGGACCAGGTAACGGCGTCCGGTAAGGTAAGACGCGAACCACTGTAAAGATAACTGTGATACGCTGATGTCGCAGAGACGTTTGAGTATATTACGGTCGACAGTATCAAAAGCTGGGGATAGCAAAGCTCCAGGGATACCAGAATAGCGGTGTGCCCCTTGTTCACATTATTATTCCGAATGTAGCTGCAGATTTTCAGGAGCGCCGTTTCAGTAGAATGCTCTTTCCGTAGGAAACGTATTTTGGTAAGAGATCGTTATTGTTAATATGCTTAGACAGCAGGACGAAAGTAACCTGCTCAATCATCTTTGAGAGAAATGACAGGTTAGAGACAGGTCGAAAATTGTTCATGTCGTAGATGTCGGCACCAGGTTTTTTCAATTTAGGTGCCAAGATGTCGAGTTTTTCAAGATTGGGCATCTCGTCGTTGTTAATAGAATCGTTTATTATGGCTGGTAATTATGGGGCACAACTCATCAATATATTCCTTGATAAAGACTGGTGGAAGCGGATGCAATGAGCAGTAGTTTCTATTGTTCAATGTTATCAGTTGGTGCACATCATCTTCGTCAACTGCAGTTAGACGGGTTGAGAATATGTCATGGCTGGTGAACTGTACACAAATTGAGTCGCCGGGGAAGCTGGACCTGATAGTCGAAGTATTGTCAACAAAATACGCCGGGAACTTGCATGCACGATCTGGAGCCATCGCGGAATGCTGCTTGTTAAACCGCATCAAGTTTATCACGGACTACTTCTTTGTATGTCGCACCTGGCTTAAGCAAGCTTGCCAATAATAATTCAGTTTCTTGTGACATAGATCGCGAAACCTTGACTTAGCGATATTGTAGCAGGCGCGGTTTTCGTGTGTGTGTGTGTTTTGCGCCACATGCATTCAATTCGTCTACGTGACGCTTTAGACCGGAGACACCATATGTCAAACCAGGGCGATTATTGTCTATCGACTGCCATTTTGCGGCGTAGTGGTGTATAACAATCGACTACTTGCTTAAGCATTTCGTAGAAGTGTTTAGTTCGATCGTTTTATGAGCACGCAGTAAGTCTGTGGCAGCGAGATATCAGGTCTGAACGGAACGAACAGATATGAGTCGGTCCCAGTGGCGATATTCAATTATCTTCGTAGCTGGTCTGAAACATAACTGGCGGCGGAGTTTGACAACTATTAAATTATGATCCGTGATTGCAGTTTGAACAACGGACACAGCTGCTACAAGTGATCATTGTCGAGTAATAACACACCAAGTCAAGTACATTCCCGCGATCGTGAACTGGCTCACTGACCTGCTGCGTTAGGTAGAATGCCAGGCAAGTTGCAGTCGCCCATGATTAGTAGATCAGAAGAGTAAATGGAGAGGAGAGATAAAATCTCGGCCAAAGTCTGTATTGAATGCATTCTGTGAGATTCGGCTGTCGGTATATTGTCAGAATTAGTATCAAGCAGCCATTAAGGTTACAGACCCAAGTATAAATTTAAAGCTGGTGAAAGTCATTTCTGCAATCTCTCGACATAACTTATACCGCATGGATGGATGGGCTATCATAGTAGTGCCTCCCCCACGACCTTTTGATCGCGGCCGAGCCGTAACGAGGAACATATCTGGCGCGCATTCTGTGACAGCTATTGCATTTGGACCTTGCATCCACGTTTCTCTTAGAGCAAGAAGGTCGAGGCTATGATCAACCTTTGTGAGCCTTATAAGCGCCAACTGATTATTGACTGATCGAGCATTCAATAGTCCGGAAGTAGCGAGCTCGGCACGTCGTTTGGATTGACTGTACATTGTTTATTGCCAGAAATGTTATTGTTACTCGCAAGGGTACCAATATCGCAGTCATCTGTGCTGTCATTTAATTGGAGATTAGCGGCCCTTATTTTGAAAATGATTGGTGGTCGAAGAAGCTGAGAGCATCCCTCGGCGCTGACGAGTTGTGGGTTGAGTTGGCCACTGTTTGTGCTACTGTTGGTGGACGTAGTTTGCGTGGCGGCCAGGCTGGTCAGGGGCACGACATTTGGTCGGGAGATTAAGCCGAGTTCTGGCAGCGCCGTCAATGATAAAGCGGCGATACTCGACCCCCGATGGCCAAAAGAAAGGGTGAGCAGCTGAGGGACATAGCGCATGTGTAATAACCAACGTGGAAGGCTTCGTCCCCTGGTTTTGCTTGAAGTTAGAGAAGTGATACTCCTTGCTTGGTCATGAGGCTTTGAAACTAAACGCCGGTGAAGTTGGGTCGAAAGCGACGGATTAGGTGAGCTCGCGGTGTTGGTTTCCCTAGGCCAGCTGGTGAAGATCACCCGGATGCGACAGTTAATATATACCAGAAAAATGAATTTTTTCAAAATATTGACTCTGAGATTGTGTAACGAGTTAAAATAGCATTGGTTTCAACATTTAAAACATAATATAGAGTTTGTTCCCTCTTAGCAAGCCAAAATTACTCAATTTTGGCACCAGTAGTATCTAAATTTTCAATCATCGTTGTACGACTAACAAGTGCAACAATAATTTAAATAACTCCATAACCTCATAGAGTAATTAACAGATTTATTAAAGTCAACTCACCTTTTCACCTATTCGTTCAGAAGTGTCGTCAAGGTCTCGATTGAATGAATGAACATCAAGCGCAGCAGCGAGGAGGCCTCGATAATTTGCAAGAGAATTTTGTACTTTGGACCACCTGCAAATTATTCATTCCTGTATAGCCAAACTAAAGAAAGCAATGGATCATAGAACGGCTTCAGAAACAGGAGAGTATACACGAAGTAACCATGTCATCTTGAGCGTTCCGCTCGTCGAAAAACATGTGAGAGTTTTCCATAAGGGTCCATGTTCATTCATGATGGGAATCTCAGTGGGGGCGTTGGGCTAAATTTTAATTTTTGAAGCACGTTTTCGACATATTTTTGGCCTGCTATTTGCTATACAGTCATTTAGGCACTGACGGCGTTATTAGAAGCCGTAACTAAAATATTAGAGCACCCAAAAGATAGTAAAGAACTCTTGCCTACCCCAATTTTTATTTTTGTAATATGAGTCAATATCAAACGTGGGTTATTTTCTGGAGCGGCATCTTGACTAGTGAGGTGGGTGAACTGTCGGTTGGTGGGTCTCCCAGTCCACCCAATAATGCACAGTAATAACATGTTCACCAGAGCGGACAGATATAGTCTAGCATAAACCACAGTATTTTTAGCCAATCATTTCACATAGCACGTCATCGTGAATAATAATTAAAAAAAATTATTAAGTTACATAGTCTATCTCCATTGAATGTTAGTTTCACCATATTCAACATAGTTCTGTTGTTAGATATTCGGAACACGTCGATGACGTATGTAAACTTGGGTATAGGTTCTGAGTTTCACAGCAATTTTAATTTTAAGGACTGTTTTTGGGTGGTACTGAAATTTAATCATGGACAATTAGAATTTAACCCCGTTTTGATGATAACGAAAAGGATGATTTATCAGGCGATATTGCTAACAAAACCAGGTGGGATCAGCAAAAACATTATATAACACTTATAACTATTTAACAATATCATTCATAAAATAAAACACAGCTAAAAAGTGTTGGCAACTATAAATATTAGCTACTAAAACCATAACCCATAACCATGGCAAGTTCCTACAACACTGATGCGCCACATAATGCCTATGGCTTCTCGAAAGTACGAGAGCTGTGTGGTGTGGGTCCTTGGTATTTTTGGTACCCCTGGGGAAAATCGGGTGCGCGCCAGTTGTGCCCTTCCGGCAAAATTCTTGGCTTCCCCAATAGAAACACCCAAGATAAAAAAGTTTACAAAATTTTTTAAACAAAATACTTTTTTAACTTAAAAATTGATTAATTTCAGAAAGTTGGTTTTAATCTCAAGCGCATTTTTGCACCGTCTGTGCGGCCATTTATTAAAATTTTTTAGCGTTTTATATTAAATTTTGAAAATTTTAATTTCGAAGCGGGGGACACTCCCGGTTCATACTCCCTGGTAAACTTTTCAGGCGAAATGAGAAGCCATCCTATGAAACACAACGCACAATCTATTAAAAATAAATTTATTACTGCTATTAAACGACACCCAGAAAATGATTGGAGAATAAAAAACATAAATTTCAGTTTAAAATTAAGCCGTTCCCAAAGCAATAGAAACCATCCAAAAC
Source organism: Trileptium ribeirensis (assembly GCA_030248225.1). Lineage (NCBI taxonomy): Eukaryota > Metazoa > Nematoda > Enoplea > Enoplida > Thoracostomopsidae > Trileptium > Trileptium ribeirensis. Next base: position 45,042 of record JASANE010010956.1, read on the forward strand.
AAACCAAGCGAAATAACTGCCCCGAAATTGCGTACGTACTCACCAACAAAAATGTGAACGTTTTGCAATCGTTAGTTGTATGCGTTAGTTACATCACGGGTATTAATACTGTCAGCTGTAACAGACGAGATGAATTTCAAGGTGCCCACCGTTTTCAGTAGAACGATACATACTAAGGATTACTATTATGTAAAGTTTAATGGCACTCAATTTTTTTCGTAGCCTGAAGTAGGCAGTGAAAATGTAACATAAATTTGACTCTGTTGTGTAAGTGGTTATAGATTAAGGTTAACAAATTTATGTTAATAATTAAGCTACGTACGTAAGCATGTATGATTCAATATTTTCAGTTTAATAGTGATCGATTGCGAGTTAAATCCAGCGGTTTTGGCGTCCACGAATGGGTCCAGCCGCAAAATTCTCTAATCAGACTTGATTATTTTCCAGCCTGACCAAAACTGGGCTCAGTAAGGTTTTGTCGTAAATACTCATTTAAATCATCATATTTCGAGAAAATCATCTTTCAATGTAATTTTTCCTTCGTACTCCGCAACTTTGCTTTTCTTCGCAATAATCTTACTTCAATGCTACAATTATCCTTGAGTATTCGGCAGGTGGGAGAGGGGATCGGTGCGGGATTTTATTGGAGATACACATATAGATTGCCAACTTTTATTTACTATCGTTACAATTATTTGTGTGTACATACATCCATATTCCTGCTTCAGAGACCAAGAAATGTCTAAACAAACCAGTGAAACCATAATCAGACAGTGTGGACTGGCTTCCAATATTAAAAACATTCCATTGCCATCGCAGAGGCCAAATTGCTACCGCTGTTATCGTTATCTGGGCTGGATAAGATAACATTCAGAAGTCGTACAAGCTATTGCTGCCATCTAGTAAGCCTTCCCAGATTTCCGTTAGTATATTATGTTAGTAGGAAAATGTGTTACAGTTAGCTAAGAAATGATAAATTCAAATATATAGTCAAGTTAATTTAGGTAACTAAAGCTATACGAAATGATACTCTTTACGTTGCAATACCATTTAAAATATCAATGTCCACACATAATGGGATAGCAGAAAAATCTTTCTAATCCAAAAAGCAATAACGACTATTCACAGTATGGTTCTTGTCACAATAACGAAAATATCAGCGTAAAATGTTCCAAAATATATCATTTTACAAAAACATAGCGTTGATTGAGCGAACGATGTATTAATACTTCAAATGATGTTATCTCTGTCCATTCGTATACAGCTTGAAGACAACAATAATTTGAAACAACAGTTGTTTTTAAGAGTTTACGAGAGCGAGCTATCCATTCATCATCCCATTCAATTTCACAGCAAACTGGTCGAATAGTGTTATTTATTCTTTAGGCGTGACTCTAATGAATACGTTCAACTTAGATACGCTTTGCGACTATAAGGTACATACTTTACTTTATTTTATTGCATAATATAATGCATGTTTAGTAATAAAATAGCTTTTAGCTTTCGTTATAAATCCGACCCTGTGAATGCAACCACAGTAATTCAGAACAATATATTAAAAATATTCCGTTTCACCTTTTATAGTTCAATGGGTCAAGTGAAACGTGCTTAGCCGAAAATGCCACGTCCTGCTGTGCTGCTTAAGGAGAGGTGGACACATCGTATGAAATTTTTTGAAACGTTCAATAACTATTTTCCAAAAGCTCTTCAAACAGTCAAATCCGATTCTATATAAACATGAACGTAGATCATTTAAAGACACAGCTAGCATAAATATTACATCTGTGAATTGTGACGCGAACTCACTTCTGATTCAAATTGTTCAACTTTCCTTCAATTTCTTTGCTTTCAACGCGGCCTTGGGCAGCTAATTTTTGACCCAAACTGTTAATGTTGCTAACTGTCTGTTCGTCAACTCCCGAATCCTCAAAATAGTATTTTGATCTCGGATTAAAAGAAATCACAAAAACAGCAGAGTTGTAAGTACACTGTTGACAGTAATTATACAACACGGCTAGTCGGTGTGTAGTCTAGGAAAGTATAAGGTAGTCACCATTGCAACGAAATCATGTTTAGTTACGTGGTATCCGAACTACGTGAGTAGCTTGTGTTAAAGTGTCTCTCGATTTCTTGGTTAAACTAAAGAAACACTTTGTCGACAGCAGTGAGCGAAACGTAAACAGTTAAAGACAACACAAAGTAACTGAATAGAAAGTGGCTATTTTTGACAATATTTAAAAGCAAAATTTACAACTAATAGAGGCATTTTGTTTTATAATACGAGAGACACTTACTTGGCAACTAAACATGGGCTCGTTATTGTTTGATGGTTTCAGAGAATTATATAAATCAATGCAATAATGCTCCGATACTTTATTTAATAATTCATTTACGTACAATACAACGGTACTAAACTGACTGTACAAAGCCATACCTGGGCTGCCCACTAGAGGCCACGAAAATACTGTGACATCCAAAAAAATTTGATTTGGCCAAGTCGTGTTGTGAGGCTCACACCTTTCAATACTGTCAAAATTAGAACTGTTTACCGCAATTATAAAAGTAAAACATTGCTCGAAAAAACATTGATATAAAAGATCATGCATTATCTGTTAAATGTTACTTGCTTTTAATGTTCAATTGATATTATTATGTCCACCACTTTTTCAAAACAATTTGTGTCTATGTATTGCACAATACTAGGAATATAGAGCCAGAAAAACTCCACAGATAGCGACACAACTGTAAAACACTGTTATCGAGTGTTATTATCGCGGACTTGCGGAATAGAATAAAGGGTCAACCCCTAATTGGTCAAATACAACCCCTATCGCCGTCCCCGCTCCATTATAACATGATTCCTTCAGTGTTCCATTTCCAAGATTTTTTCCGTTTTCGAGATTTTTAAACCAGAACGAATATGACGAAGTGAGAATGAACATTTTGATAGCAACAAGTAATTTTGACGTCAAATTACGGCAAACTGCAGCCCTGGTGACGCGATGACTTTTAAAATTTTATCTCAAGATGTTTTCGCTGATCTAAAACGCCGTTTCTAACTGAAATTTGAAAATAATTACTTGATACCTCCATTTGGGTCCCCTATTCTTCAAACTCGCCACTATTTTTGAATTTTCAACCTTATTTTGAGGAATCCTGGTCACATATTACCTGTATTTTCGTACGCATAGCTTCTGGAAGCAACTAGTACATTTTTAACGCGCAGTAAATGCTACTTTCACTTAAAATATCGTAATTCTAAACACCAAAGCGAAGGTTTGAATAGTTCTGCATAATTCCATAAATTTAAAATAAAACACCACCGTTAAAATTAATTTACGTACAATTTCTGCATCGTTTAGGCGTTTCTGGAGCGCCACACAGTGTTCGTAGTCGCGCCCAACATCACCGGCGTGTACCATTAACTCCTGCAAAACCAAATTTACTGCAATCTCAGAGTAAAATACGAACGAACGAACGAGATCATAATATCCTAGAAAGGATTACATGTGTAGACATATTTAATGAAAATTCGATGAAAAAATCAAATCCAACTATAGCACTCGCCAAAGCTGACTTCAATGGCAAAGATGACAAAGTCCCCACGATGCTTTTCCATACATATGCGTGCCACTGCGGAGGTGGGACCTCTCAGTTTTCAGTACCACCCAAAAGTTCGCCTAATCCACATACCCGAAATTCCCGCCACACCCACGTTACATTAAATCCATGTTTTAATCTCGCAGTACCTGTTTTCTGTATGCTAAACTAGCTTATCCATTCATTGAAAGTTATGCCATATCGCATGAACTGGGGTGGTTCCGAACTAGGAGCGCTGGATGGCATGAACTGCACCTGGTTGAAGCGGAGGCGTGTAACGCCCCCACCCGGCATCGAAAACTAGAAATTTTCTAAATCCATTTTTAATGAAAAACACGTTGCTAATAAATTGTATAGAAACTGTCGAAAAACTTCTGTATTGAGCTAAAAAAAACTTTTCAATCGATCTAATTTACCGTAATCAAATTTTTACTCGTGATAGGAAAATTTTGTAAAAAAAAATTTGTCAAGCTTTTCTTTCAGGGTGCTTTCATCGTGGAGAAGGGGGTAGAAGCAAAAAAATTTTGCTGCTAAAGATCATCAACGGGGCACTCATTCTTTACTAGGAAGCACGAAAAATGCCACGGTTACCGTTTCCCCAACTTCAAAGACATCAGCTAAATATTACTTCAAAATTAATTACTATTTTTAATGCAAAAACCCTATGTTGAAGCGTGACGATATAGTATACTACAGTTACGAGTAGCCGAAAATATGTAAATACAATATGCGACAATCGTAATCTCTCAACGGAAGCAGACTGATGATCTTTGCACAGTCAACAGTGTGCGATAATTAGAATTCAGTTTTGACCAAAAGAAAGCGGTTATAACAATCTAATTTGCATCTAGATGATTTTCAATTTCCAGAAATTCAAATACCTTTTCGCGAATCCAAGTAATCGCACGTTCAACTAATTGATTGAAATTAAGAATATCACGAGCTTCTTCTAAGTCACGACTACGTTCTTGACTAGATATAGCCAGTTTTTGCCATTTGTTTAAGACATCCACAACCTGGCTATCGATGTGTGATCGATTTGCCTTCGGCAGGCGCCCTACTTCAACAGCTTTCTAAAATAAGCGACTGAAAAATCTTTAAAGACAAAATTAGCTATGGTTCTAATAAATTAATTGTTAAATAGTCTCAATTTGATCTTGACAACGCAGCATATCGTACGACAGTATCTAATCACGGATCGCTGCAGCTGTTATTATGTTTATAACTGTGACATATTCTTATCCAGAATAAAATTATTCTGGGTACATGAGCCAAGGGTGATTTATAGATTGCTAGTAGCCCACCTAAAATCACCTTCTAACAGCAGCATACTGCACAAACAAAATAATGTAACGATGTTAACTTTTGTTGTAAAGGTCATGTTTTCGACAAATAATCAGAACTTTATTTCTATATTGTTAAAAATTACATTAACGATTCAAACCATGTAACTGTATTGCTGCAATGACATTCGAGCCAAAACTTTTATTTTCTTTTTAGTGCTATATTTTCCTTAGAACCTTGAGGATGGGAGTAGCCGATACCACCAAAGAACCATGAGGGGGCGAGACAAACGATACCCCAGAGAGCAGTATGATATGTGACATCCTGGGGGATAAGTTAAAGAGCTACCATATCGCGGGGAAAGGCAAAACCCGCATGTCTATGACCGAGTGTCCTACCTTTTTTAAGAAAAATTTATATGTGCTGTAGGTGGAAATCATCGGTTGAAACAGGAATTCTAAATCAACAAATCGTCTCTAAATTCAGCGCATTTCAATGCAACGCGTTAAAATAAATACGATGCCTGAGAAACGCTACCGACACGTTTTTTAATAATGAGCTCATCCGTCTACAGCGGGGATTCATGGTAGTGGTAAAATATCACTTCGCAAAACCTAACTTCTCATACCGGTCTCCACATACGCTTGACACCCCGTATTACACTAAATTCAAATATGTCATTCCCCAAATACGTGAACAAATCAAAATACCAATATCGTTAAATCAAACTGTGACACTTTTAGCAATGAATAATGAATTCAAGCAATCATTATTACTAACCAATCTTCTTTTATTTACATAGCACTGATTAAAACTCAATATTAATTCAAATTCCAGAGCGTTTGAACGCACTTCAGCGTCAAAACATTATTCCATACCGCTTGTATTTGTTTAATCCGGGGCTCGTTTGCAACCAACTCAGCTTCAAAGGCTTGGTGCTTTTGTAGATACTTCATTTTGTCCTTTAATTCCGCTGACGAGCTCAGCTGCGCAGCCGACATCAGTTGTTTTTCGCGATCTTCAATCCATCCAGCAGTCTAAAAACAACAAAATATTTTTAAAGCTGTGGTCTGATGAACGGCTTAGTGTAATACACTAGCGAAATGGAATCAATTCAACAACCAGTCCAACCATGATTTGTGGCCCCCTTTCCGGAAAATTAATCCTACTAACACACACTAACTGGCGACATCTGGGATAAGCAAAAAAAGTAACTGTAAAATTATGTCGATACAGTATGTTGGACTGCATTGTCACACGAATCCGACAATACAGTAATTCCGTGTAGCTGATTATATACCCATCACTTACGACATTTCAAACGACCTGGTAGCATTTTGAAATGTGAAAAAAGACGGGATCGTTTATAGAAACCAACAAAATTCATTATCGTGGTTGCTAATATGCATACTGCCTTGTCTAAAAATTTGCTATAAATGTGAATATTAACCAAAATTTTAGAATTAAAATGTGCGTTGAATCAACGACAGCTCACGTGATGCACAATTTTGTCGTCAAATACATGGGTAATTTTTAAAACATTGCAAATTTTGAAAATCGTTTCCTAAAATCCACTAATGCAACGACGGTCAAAGATCATAAAACAAATATAAGAAAGGCGATTACCCGAAATTGCTATATAAACCTCGCTCGTAGCGGCCATACATATGTAACACATCCATACGGATCGTTACGAGGTGGATTAATCCTGACCACAGCCTAATGCCAAACTTTTATCGAAAACCCATAATCTTGACCACACAATAATGGTCAACATTTACGATAATCCTGTCCACACCCCAATGGTCAACATTTTTTTCGAACACAAATAATCCTGACCACGGTGCAATGGTCAACATTTTAGCGAACACCAAAAATCCTGTCCACAGTATAATGGACAACATTTTAGCGACTACCAAATAATCCTGTCCATAGTGTAATAGACAACATTTTAACGAATACAAAAAATCCTGTCCATAGTGTAATGGTAAATATTTAGTCGAGTTCCCCAATAATCATGACCACATGTATAGTGGCCAGCATTTCCGAATTCAGTCACCAGTTTCTCCTTAACCTGGGACACCCGACGGAAATGGCCCAAAAGGGTAAGGAATCCACAGTCGCATTGCAATACGCACGTCTATGTAGGCAGAACCAATTAATCGCCTCTTAGCATAAGCGAATATATGAACTGAGCCCTGTTGTCACCTCATATGTAGACTGTATAACTGGCACAAACCAGGAACCACCGTATATACGTGAACCAGTAATTGAAGCAGCTCGCAAGATCAATACAGTTATATACTACATAATTACAACAAATCTGAAATCACCGGGTACATATGTAAATAGTTGAAACAGAACTGAAATCAAATTATATATATACGTAATCGGAACAAATTCAACAGCACTATATATAGGTAAACGACACGAGTCCGGAGTAATTAGGTTCAAGAGTCCCGCTATGTAACCAACTTGCATTTTCAGTATTTCGGCCTGCACCGCCGACATTGTTTTGATTAAGATGGGTATCGTTATGAATATTTCTGGGATGGATAATCGTCATGGAATTGTAACCGTATATGCATATATCTATATCCATCTATATACATATTGATTGTAGTGCCATAAGAGCACGCCTTGGTATATGTATTGGCACTATCATGATTTTACCATATTATGTATTGATGGCCATAAAGGCACGTTTTCAATACTTGTTATCATGATCATATCACATAATTGAGTACCGTTGGAACCGATGTGGTTGCTCATCTGTGTTTTCAGGCACACGATCCAGCCGCTTGATTGGGATATTTGTTAATCATTTGTAAATGAGTGCTATACCATGTTCATACCGTTCGTTGTTATTATGTGAGGCCATAAAAGCGCCACCCTATTGTTACCACTGTGTGCCGTTTTATGATTATGCTGTGCTATATTTCTACTATTCTATTGGGTTGAACAGGCCATAAAAGCGTTTGTATTGTACCATGATATTATGTACCCTGTTTGTCATACTTTGTTGCATTTTTGTAATTTCTAGGTTGGAGGTACGATTGATAGAGTGTAACGTATTTGGCATGATTTTTAGAAAAAGTTAGGGATTTTTACGCCTGCAAACTGGTATTCTATAGGTACTGAACGTGAGTATGGCGAGCGCTTGCCATACGCGATCTCGTAGGAATATAGGACGGTACGACTCCCCGCCGACCCGATACGTATAGGCGTAGCCCTACCCCGAATGGCAGGACCACGAAATTTGTTACAAATCTTTATAGGAAAGATTGGCCGTGACGAAGACCCGTCACCACCGTCCTCACGAATGAGGACCCCAAAAAGGGTGGCTGTCCGCCCGAAAGCGAACGGCAATGAAGAAAATTCTCCGAAAAATATAAGTTCAACTCTGAATTATAAAATTTACCAGTGCTTGTTAGTTATCGCCACATTGGTAATTGCCGATGCTTTATGAAATATTATTTACCAGCGTTCAATTTCGCTGGTTGTGATAAGGATTAAAAGTTAAAATTTATGAAAATTTGGTGTCTAAAATATCGGCTCCGGTCCATAACTCCGGAATCGTTGGGAATTCCAAAATTTGTCACTTAACATTTCTTACAGAGAATTTCACGGTCTTTCGAATGACCGGTTTCGTGGAGATCCGACCCGGATCCACGGACTTATGGACAAATTAGTAGGTACGTAAGCGATTTAAATACAAATGATTAAACATCCTAACGAATATTGAACATAAAATTATATATAGGGTATCATTAGAATCCCCAGACTCGAGGCTTTAATTTGAGCCCGGACCGGTCCCGCTGTGCCCACTTTTAAGTACCTCTTCCCACGGAAAAACATAAAGTAACGCCACGACCGGCGTGTAACCCCTCATTAGATTCCCCTTGTCGAGACTAACCAAAATATGTATAAATCACCCCAGAAAAGTGTGCCCCGAACCCAGGGGAACCGTTTAAAACACCATACCCTGAAAAATTCAGCATGGACCCTCCCCAAGAGTCTATTTTCCCCCTTGTAAACCGAATACGGTCCTGTTACACATCATTTTGTTCGTTCGGACATACTGAGTCCGAATCCGAACCTCGTTTGGCACTCTGGCCATTACCCAGAGATTTTCACTCACTTCTTACCCCTTCGCCCTCGCTTTTCTTTTCATTGTTTACATAAGCCGCGTCCCGAATATGTAAGTCACTGAACAATTTAAGTTATAAGCTTACGTTATTTTTGTATGAAGCCAGCGCCGTTCTTATCAGTAAAACTTTTATATAAAGTTAATATAAAAGTTTGTAGTTTACTTGACACGCCGGGCCGTACTGTCCAGTCACCAATTATGAATTTGATGTTGAGCTCAATAATACTAGTGTCACACACGCTTGTGCAAATATCAACTCGATATAAATTTGATATAAATATACTGGAAGACTCGTATGTCAGCCGGCCTTATTTAGAGTAAATCAACATGCCAGCTATTCAGAGACAGTTTGATCGTCGCTTCGTATAAGCTTTAGATAGTGAGGGCACTGACGGAAACTTTGAGTAGTCTCTTACTAGAAAATTCATTAGCAGCACTCTAGTTTTATAAAGTTTTAAAATTAAAGCTGAACTTCACTTGGCCGGACCATAGTATTGTAAGCCGTTAAGCAAACAAACTTGGGTTAGTAGGGATTAGTCGTACTTTATATAAACTTTATATAAAATCAATGTTAGCTGACTTTCCTTATGGAAGCTTTGAGTAGTCTCTTACTAGAAAATTCATTAGCAGCACTCTAGTTTTATAAAGTTTTAAAATTAAAGCCAAACTTCACTTGGCCGTACCATAGTATTGTACGTCGTTAAGCAAACAAACTTGGGTTAGGAATTAGATGTACTTTATATAAAGTTTATATAAAATCAATGTTAACCGACTTTCCTTATCAGCAATTTAGTATGAACATTGGCGGTGGAGAGAAACTGAGTTTAAACAGTTGGCGTACCCGTAAACTGTCGTCGCTGTGTTGCTAAGTCGTTAAAGTTTGTATTAAATTAGTAGTTTGATGAAGTTTTGTAGCTTAAGTATGCATGGTCACCGGTCTATTTAAAAGTTTCTACAGTATAAGGCTTTGGTATTGATATACAATCGTAGTAAACAAAGTATAAATCATTATAATTATATAAAATTTGATATAAAATCGACCCCAAATATGATTGGAATGTGGCCGATAAGACTATTTGCTCAGTTAAATCATATTAGATCAGAAAACGGACCAAAAGTGCTGAATAAGCACTTTAACGGTCTCTGAAATTCAAAATTTTGAATTTTTAAAATTTAGTATAAAAGCAGAGACGCACAAACTCTGCAGAGTTCAGTACGACTTTGACAGCACAGAGTTCGGTCGTTTTGCATACCGACTCTGGCGCTTATGGCTTTTGAAAGTTTGTCTTCATTAGTTCGTTTTCGCTCTATCGTTTTCCTGACTGGCGGTTGCGACCGAATGGATGCGCGATGGACGTCGAGTTGAAAGGACCCGTGAACGTAAGTGTGGACAGGGAGCCGTGGTGTAACCACCGAACCGTAGGGATTTAGGATAGGGTAATTACGAGAGCTGTCAAGGCAGGACCGAGTAACTCACATTGATTAGCCATAAGTTTCAGCCTCCATGGACTCCCTGTCCATGCTAGCTCTACCCGTCCTAGCTTGTCCCGTAGTCTCCCAGTCGTGGTCAGCCGCTCACACCACTTAATCAGATAGCCGAAGTCGTATTGAACCTCCCTCGGTCATAGAGTTAGGGCACAAACGACGCGACACTCGCGTCAAGAATTTTTGCACGAGTCTCTGAGTCGAGATAAGATTGAAAATTTTAGTTTGACATGACCGAGCTTAAATAAAATTTTGGAACTTCGAATCATCCGCGGTCTTGCACTATTGTTGCTCAATGCCTGTCAAACGTTTTACTCAAAGTTTTCTTCGATTTGTCGTTTTTGGACAAGGATTGGTTTATGCAACTCTGCTGCTGTGTTCACAGGACTTAGGAGTATCGTCAGATCAAGCCACCGTAGGAACTTAAGCAAGTTTTACTAATAAGGTAGTAGTGCTATAGGCAATGCATACGCGCTGAAAATTTGTAAGAGATCACAAGCGGATATACCAATCCAATGCCCCGTGAGCGAGATAGCTCACCGATGCAGAAAATTTGACATATCTCGTGAATTACCCCAGCAAATTGGTTAAAACCTTTACCCGGATCTCCAGGAGGATCCGAGCCATAGTGTCGATATTCAAAACATTCAAATATCGAGTCGGAAACACAAACCCGACGACCCTGAAGGGGCTCGCCCCCTCAAAACAGGAAAAGTAAAATATCTTAGGATCTACTCCAGGAGTTTCGCTAAAATTTTGGCAGTTTCTTCATAGCACTGTCTACTAACGAATAGTACTCTAAAACATGTCGCTTTCGAGTCGGAACCCTAAACCCGGCGGCCTTGAATTGGCCTAACCCCACCAAAAATGTAAATTCGAGATTAAAATTAAAATATCTCAAGATCCTCTCCAGGAATTTTGCTGAAACTTTCGCTGTTTCTTCGTAGGAATGTCCGCTATCGGACACCACTTTAAAACCCGTCATTATCGCGTTGGCATCACAAACCCGACGGCCCGACAGGGGCCCGCCCGTACCCGAACTTTACACGTTAATAACTTGATATTCATTCCAGGAATTTTAGTGACTTTTCTCTTACATATAGAGGCCCTTTAGGCCTTTCGTTTAAGCTATTGGTCCGGCAAGGCCGTGGCCTATTTAAAAGTTATAGGTAATTTAAACCCGACCCGCACAACCGTTGCTCAGATTGCAGTTCAAGTTTTACAAATTATGTTATTTTTGTAAGTCTGTTTCGGTCTTGCTTTTCCACATATTTCGGTTAGGAAAAGGAAAATATTATTTTCCCCAGTGTTGGTAACTCATATTACGAGTGGTAAAATTTCATATCTCGAAGTTGACGATATCGCTAGACGCGATGTCGGGTCTATCGGGTCTCGGCCCGACCCACCATTTTTGTGAGGACCGTTGACCCGGTCCTAGGAAATCGATGTAGAAGGCCGAGCCCAGCCGCCATGCGAAATTTCATAGGGAAAGGCTTGTAAATTAGGAAGATATCAAGAATTGGAGGTTTCTCCAGCCCCTATAGAGTTAGAATCAAAATCTCAGACGGAAACTAGGAGACCGATCAGTCAGGATGCAACTCGAATAAGATTTAGCTCGTAAAATGGTTACGGTTGTACCGACAACCGGGGCCTCCGCTTACCGACTGGCTTCGGCGAGTAGAGAACGCTTGTAATAATAGCTAAATTTCCGTACCAAATAGAGTTCTTTCCGAGAGCCCTTTCTCAAGTCAAATGTAATCTTAGTTCTGGTACCATTACGAGCTAAACCCAACCGCTTATCACTCACATAACCTGCATAGTAAATTAAGACTATAATTTTGTATTAGGAGAAGATTGAAAACTCGGTCCCAACCACAGTCTACCGGGACCCTTAAGCCGTTTGAAACATAAGTCCGCTCGATTGTTTTTAACAGTGTTGCAGCTCATGTTGGTGGACTCGAAATGTCCATCCTTGGCAGTTATTTAGGTCATGGACTAGCTGTAACTTAAGGCCAAATCTTACCGCTTTACCAATGTGTTTGTGAAACGATCGTATAGGAGATCAGATCCAAAATTAACCAGTCTATTTGCACCTGCTATTGAAAATTTCATGGTCGCCTAAGAATGTCAGTATGCATGCGGGTAGGAAAAATTTGTACTGTACCACTGTCGCACCATAAAGTTCAGGAGTCGTACCGATGAGCACTTCATAAACTTGTCATGGTATTAATAAGTATCGTTGTATCATTGTTGTATTACGTTGTCGTAGGCTAACCTCATCGCTACTAACCGCGATTATAAATAACTGATTATCATGTACCATAGTCTCGTGATTAGAATGAGCAAGACGAAGTCCCGCAAAGGTCCCGTTGTACGCTCTGCCCGCATACCCTGCTTCGTTTCCGCCTTTCGCTTACCTGAACCTATTGTTGTGTCGGAGTACCCTCTCTGTTAGCAAACGTTGTACCGAGCAAGTTGTTAGTTCAATGGCGCCTCTTTTATCGATAACTAACTGTAACATTCCCCGGTACTGGCTTTTGATTTGACCCGCTATTTTTCATGAGTCAGGTGAGCGCAGCTGTCATTAGAAAAGGCTTCACGGTACACGCCGTGTTTTAACTCAGCTGTTAGAGTTCCGTGAAAAAGGCGATGACTCCGCAACCCGTCCCAATTGATGCTCTACTCATTCTTTTGTTAGCGTACCATATCAGCGACCTAACGCTTATTGTATTCGCCCGTACAATACGTATCTGTCCATATACCCATAATTTTTGTGACTCATCAAGAAACGCTCAATGGAAACCCAAGTCGTTCTAGTGTTTTGTTGATTCGTAGTGGCGATAGGAACTAAAAGGGGTTTGAAATCCGTCACACCCGATCGACGACCCACGTTCAGGTTTGACACGCGCATTGAAGAAGCGAACCTTAGCGTGACTCGCCGATTACTGATAGGCTTATTAATTATGTTACACTGTATAGGTAACTCGTGCGACTTATAGGAAAAAGTTACCGCAAAATTGTAAACTCACGCTTAGCCCCCAGTATAGAAATTTAGACGCACGAATCCGACGTTAAACGTCTAGGGATTTGTCGGACCCTAGTGGGGGCCACTGGCTAAATTAAAACGAACTAATCGCTTCGATAACCGATTTTGAACAACCCTAGACACTCAAAATTTTACACTTCCCGGGTTAAACGTGGATAGGGAATAGCGGTTTGGTCTCTTTGGCCTGTGAGCAGGTGACGGAGCCAACCTCCCTGGGGACCTCAAAGGTAGTACCTCGTAGACTACGTGCGCAACCCGTCCGGCAGGATCAGAACACATCCTGTGAAGCGCTTCTGCGGCTTGCTAAACTCCGTAATTTCTTGGGCCTGACCCGAATAAAAGAAAATTTTCCCAATAGGTCCGCCCTTGAAGTCACGATAGCCGGGGTCGTATGGGCATTACGTCTGGGAAGTGCGTAATGCAGCCGCGTCACGTCGATATTACACATATATTATACTGTTCTCACCTCGGCCACATCACTGCTGAACTGCGTTAGTAGCAGAGCATCATTAAGTAGTCGATCTCGTTCATTCGACAGCGCGCACAAATTACTCCACCGGCGATTTAATTCGTCAATACGCAATTGAATATTTGGCCCTTCCATGTGTTTTAAAGAGATCAGGCGTTGCGCGTGGTCTTCTATACTCTTCAGCCGCTCCTGACGTCATAATAAATCACGTCACTACGCACATGATATTTATCAATGATAGACTATAGTTTTGGCGCGCGATGACCGATAGAAACTTCTGACTCACCTAGCAATCTCTGTCGTCCATTGAGAACCATGGAGATATAAAACAAGTTTGAAAAATTAAGCAAGCAAAACTGAGCTAACATATATAATTATTAGGACATGGTAGTCAATCCATTTGTAGACATAAATTGCATGTGAAATATGATAAATAAAAACGAATCAAACTCATTCTGGGACAACACAAGCTACAAAAAATTGTTATCAGACAGTATTGCTTATATTAGCACAATCGTTACATAGGTGAAACATGAGGCGATTAATGCAATGGAACTGTCGAAGGCCGAGAATCCGATGTCAGTACGACGATACTGTTTCCTTCATGCTTTATTAGCCAAATGACTGTACATTCATTAATTTACCATAATATTTCGCCGTATAGGTGACAATAATTTAGCATGAAATTAAAATTACTATCCGTAAAGCAATTTTTTCTGGTAACATAAAATGACAATATTCGCATCATAACCTAAACATGGAGGAAAAGACAGTAATTTTTAGAGCAGAGGACAAGAAAATGGCGTTAAAAGCGGCGAGCCTAGAAAAACAAAAAAGACACCATTTATTAAAACATCATCTTAAAACGGATATTTCTGATATCTAATTAAACATAAAATGCTTGTCAGCCAAGTACCTGCTGAGAAGCTAACAACTTTGTAAATGTTGCGTGACGTTTCATTTGTCCTTTAACTTCCTCGATATTGTTGCCCACTGCAATGTTATTCAACGTGGCCTAAAATTAATATATAAATTGTTGCGCTATAAAACAAAGATCTAATGAAATGAAACGTAATGCGTCACACAACCTTCTTCAGGGTGTTGAAAACAATCGTTTTTCTACTACTACATACACTTATTCGTGAATTTAAGTATTATATAGCACAGACCGCTCTATATAATTTAATATAATTTATATTTATCTACCAACACTGTAATTTTATTCTGATTTGGACATAATTTATGGAAAATGAAAACATATATTTATGTAACCAAATTTACTATTAACCCATAAGCAATGATCCAGCCCGTACCAACAAACAAGCACAAGACTTTTCGCTAACATGGTGCAAAGCCTTTCCTATCTTAGAAATGTATACAAAAATGTTTTCGAAAACATACTCTTACAATATACAGTACGCGCCAGAAATGACTGTCGTTCATGAGAGAACGGCCCTAGAGAGAGCATCGGCCATTCGCTTACTACACCCTACAATTCCAATATTCTATCAACACTCACTTCATGTCCCGTGATAACCGCCTCAAGCTGCTTGGCTTCTTTGTTGAACGCATTTAACTGCTCGAGTTCGCTCAACCACTTTTCTTTCTTTTTCCACTCGGAATTCAAATGATCACGCTCGGAGTCGACTTGAAACATCTTGATACGTATCTGAAAATTTAATATTATTGCTATTGGCTCTGTCGGCACTCGTCTTTGAAATAACGTTCGAATATACAAGCCTATAATACTGCACACGCACGTAGCCGCACACTCAGCCATACGAGCAAACACACAGATGATTTAAACGCACGCAAATAGGTTTAACTGTGGGCACTAATGGAAAGAACGTGTCTGTAGTAATCTTAGTTTACTAAGACTTAGTATCAGGGTTTTTTTGAGCATTTTACTGAGCATTTGCTCAACTTTTCTTAGAAATGCTCAAGGTTTCTTAGAAATGCTCAACCTTTTGCTCAATGTCAGTTAACCCTAAGAATATATATCGTCTACTCTACTGTTCTCTGTCACTACTTCAATTTTCTTGTTTATTCAATGCCCAAACTTTCGGGATTATATCTGAAAAAATTGTTCTCAGCTCTATTTTTATTTGAAAGTTTCAAAGTAAAATAACATTTTCAAAAATTTTCTTTTTACATAGCAAGGTAACATCAATGCGATAGTAAACCGATAGCTGCTGAAACATTTAATAATTTAAAACCATGCAGTTTTGGGGTTGCTCCAAAATGCTCAATATCTCTTAGAAATGCTCACCTTTCCTTAGAAATGCTCAACTTTTTGCTCAGGGTCAGATTTGAAAAAAACCCTGCTTAGTATACTCAAGACCAAGATTACTGTACTAACATTAAGATAACTGTAAACAGGTCCTTTCCATTAGTGCCTGTGTGTGTGTATGTAAATGGGCTGTCCATAGAGGGGCTTGAGAGACTCGGGATTTTCAAGCCCCCCCCCCAGATTTCGGCGGTACCCCTGATAATGCACCCCAGCTCAAACATCTCAGCAACCCCAGCTATTTTGGGATGATACTAAAATGATGAAGCGGGTATAAAAAACCCAATACTACAGCTTATTCAACTATTTATGGCAAAATCTTACGTAAATAATTGAAGTGCTGCTTGCAGAAATACACATTTTTAGTAGTTAATATTCAAACAGAAACAACGAAATACATAATTTAAATGCATGAAAAACGCGATAAAATGCAATTTCACAAGCTCCAATTGTATTAAGAGACCGGTTATCCCCAGCTATACACCAGGTATTTCTGGCTCTCACATGCTGGAGTTGGAAATCACCCAAATCCAAGCTCTCGAATATAAATTTTTGGTCCTCACCGCTAGGCTAGCAACAAGTGTTTCCCACCACTTATTTTTGTGTGTTTTGAATCAATATTAAACATGAAGGGATTTTATGGAATGGGGAGGGGCGAACATCCGTGGATTTTGGCGAGCGGGATGGTGGCATTGGCGATGCCTCCCATCTACCATAATGACCATGTAAGACAGAGACCATAATGTTATGGCCATAGATACTAAGTGTTTACGACATCCTCAGCATTCAACTAAAGACAAAAATTTACCTCATCTTTCATATAATGATTAGCGCTGATCATGGCATCGGACATAGTTTTTAGATTTCGAAAATCTTCCGCGCGAGCATTAATTTCAGCGTTCAACTGGTCGTGTTCTCGACGGGCAAGTTGGGCTGATTCCAGGTCGCGAATTGACTGATCGGACTGCATTTGACTGACGATTTCTTGGCACCAAGTAATCAGATCGCGCGACTAGAATAATAAGATTTATATGAATAAACAAACACACTGAGTCTTAAAACTTAACGTCATAGCAATGGCTAACCCGGCATTATTAACAAATTGCCTAAAAGATTGAATTCCTCAGATTCATTTGCACAAATATTTAAGTATTTAACAAGAATGCTACTATTTAAGCTAATGATCATGATCCAACTTTTAAAATGTGACAATGTAAAATCCACCAAAACTAGCACACAAGTATGAAGAAAGTGAACATTGCAAATCAGTTTGTTATACTACGAACAGCATAATATTCTCCGCCCTGATTCGGAAATTCAGAATTCTTGCCCAACTAACAATCTGCTCAATAAAAACCGTTGTACTGGCTTTTCGAAACTACCAAAATTATACATGAGGTTTCCCAATTCAAAATTAGAAGCACCGAAAAAACCGTGGGAATGCCTACCTTAGTTCACCTACGGTCCGACAGTTGATTTGGTGGAGAAAAAAAGCACTGTAAGAAAACTGTAAATTGTGTTAATTCAACAACTAATTGCATATTTGTGCTAAAGCCAAAATAGGCAGAAAGTCACATATTTTTGAAACCCATCTTAGAAAATTCCGTCATTTTAAGTAGCGCAGGAGCTTATCTGGGGCAACCACGATTTACCAGCGCAGGGGCACAAAACTATGGAGAATCTAGTGGAGGCCCATATACCTGAGGCATCCCTTCCCCCATTTGCAGAAGCCAGGTGCATAATTAGCATCTAACTTCTAATCTCAGTTAGCCATAAATTAAAGTACTCCCACATAAACTGAACTAAAAGCCTGTTAGAATCGTTTTCTTTCATACCCGCGATATTAAAAAGAATTATTTATAAACGCAGTAACTTAACAATGTTATAATAAAAATGTTGAAACTTATCGCAGTTTCAACGTCACTTACCACAGCATAAAACTTCTGTAAATCATACGCAGCGTGCAGGCCTTCACGTCTCGAAACAGCCTTCTCTTGTAGCGCGTTCCACTTATCAACAAGCATTTGTTGCTGTGTAGCAATGTGTGTAGCGTTGCCGCCTGGATACGCAACTTGTAGTCGCGCGCTGTCTTCAATTAAAACTTGCAACTAAAACACAAAAATACTGAACGACGTATAAAGATGAACGAAAATATATCTGACCATCAGCTGTGGCAAAAATGAACACAGTTTGCAAATGCAATTTTTATCAGCTTTATCTATAAGTAACTAGTTTAGCTTTTAGCTTTTAGTAGCATAGTTATAGATTACAGCGGGCTTTTTGTAGGAGGGACAGGGGGTTGATCTTAGCTGGCTCCGGGTGACCCTAAAATAAACCTCCCCACCCCAAACCATAAAATTTTGCTTCCTGAGCACCACAATTTTCGCTCCCCCATTTTTGCTGAATTTTTTCTCAATTTTCCACAGTTTGTCCAAGTTTGGTCACTTTTCCCTAATTTTTTTAATTTTGCCAATGTATCAAAATTTGTGCTAAAATTTTCACTATTTTCAAAAGTCATATGCTTAACCCCTAGTTAGGGCCTCCACCCTTGTTAGGGGTCAGAGCAGGCCCTGAGCCTTTGACTCCTAGTCTCAGAGGCGAAAAAACCGCGCAATAATATGTAAGTAACAATTAATTAAATCACGAAGTTTCAACAAACGTCAATTACTATCTCATAGAAACATTTTTGTGCCAACAGTCTTGCATCGAAAAACTAACTAGAGCCTCGCAGTGTTCACAAACTACAGCCTACATCATAAGTATAATTATTAGCCAACAATAATTATCAAACCTGCGCTTCGAGTGCTACAAGCTCGTTTTCGAACGCCTCATGCTTTCGAAGCAGACATTGTACCGTGTTTATATCCCGACCGACGTCGTCGGAAATACTCTGATGTTTCTCCTTAAAACAATATTAACCTGATAAATTGAAACAGCTGTTCCAGCAACAACACTAGTTTTCCTTAAATGGCCTTTATACAGCGTAATCCAGTGGCTTTTTATCATCGGTGGGCGTACTTGCTATGAATAGGGATAGGTGGTGTCGAGAAACAGCCAGATGTTGTGACCACTGCCAAACTATTTTTTCCACGATACACCTACCGATGTTGCAAGCCTTTTAATTATGAATTTTCTCGCAAACTGGCGGAGCCTAACCTTATGAGCTGAGAAGTTTTAAAAACAGCTTGCGTTTCGGCTTCCTGGTGCAAACTGAAAATTTGCGGTTACTTCCAGCAGGATTTTTCATCTAATCATACAGAAGCTGTTATTGGTAACCTATTAACAACATAAGCAGTAACTTTTTAAAGTTATAAAATCACAAGAAAAGTATATTTTTAAGAAAGATTTGTACGTTGTAGTGCACTAATGCTTGCCGAATTGGCTGCTTTTCATGCCTTAGTCACTATAAAAACAGTAAAAGTGAAGAATCAGATCACAGCATGACAATAAATAACATAATTATACGCAGTAGCAGCAAAATTAACACAGATTATGGGCTACGATAACTAGCTTTGACCCAATATATCGCAGATGAAATTGTTTCAATTTTATTTACATAAATTATTGCGGAAATTTTGATTTATATTGGTCAATAAGTGGCTACGTTATGTCGATATTAAGATTCATAGTAATTTTGATATATATAACTTCAATGAAAGACCGATCTGCATTGCAACAAACAAAGGACGACAGGACAAAACATACATAACAACAGGTACTAATGGAAGGATTGTCGCATTTGTTACCGTTTATCGAGTTTCAAAAAAATTACTTTAATTTCTCGATTGAGAACAGATGAATTCTAATATATAAAAAAATTAATAAGTAAATAATTATATTTTGAGAAAATTTGAAAAAGTTAGCACGTGCATCATCGTCATATCGATTTTAAGGCTAATTAGCAATGGAAAATAATTGCGGACTAAACATTAAATCATAATAATCAACTGACCTGTGCACACTGAGGGAGGGGGGTTGGTGGGGGGACCCCCACTTTTCCAAATCACTCCATGTTTGTGACATGTTCCTTCTTCCATATCTGTCCCCTACTCAGCCGTAACACCTATGTTCAGCTAAATCCAAAAAAAATTTATGCCTTAAATTAGGTTTTTGTACGCAAAATGTTTTTGAACCTTAATGCTAAAACGTCGTTTTGTAACTTTAAAATACATGCACGGCAGTAAAACTACATGAAAATATGGAAATAATTAGTATTTTAAACAAAATTTATTCCTCCCCCATTTTGAAATTTCCCCCGAGAATGAATATGCCCGCCCCCCGAAGGTCCCTGCACTTTTCGGAAGGCTATGGACAGGCCAGATCAATCTTCCAGAAACATCAAAAAATTTATGCCTGAAAATTTAGGTTTTTGTATGCAAAATGTTTTTAAACATTAATGCCAAAACGTCATTTTGTAACTTGATAATACATGCACGGCAGTAAAGCTACATGAAAATATGGAAATGATTAGTATTTTTGAGCAAAATTTATTCCTATCCCACTTTGAAGTTTCTCCCGAGGATGAATATGGCCCCGAAGTTCCCCGCACTTCTTCCAGAAACATCTAAATTTCCAAAAACAGTAATGCTCTAAGATTCGCCTTTAATCTACAATATAATTATTGATAACGGTGCGCTATGCGTTTTAGCCCTTTTTAATGCGCAGCGTTAAAAGAACACTTACTCACTGAAAATGAAGCAGCAAAATTCACAAAAAATATAACTACAATGCTAAAATGTGCACCATGCTAAATTTCTACACGCACTTTCTTAAACAGTTTGTGACCGGTCAGAAAGCGCTACAACGTTAGCAACCACACTGCAAGGGCAATCAATAAATAACAAGCCGTTTTGTTTCTTACTACTTGTCAAAACAGCGCACGTGCTGCAGGTGGCCAAAATAATTTATTCCACATTACATAAATCCTAAAGTCGCTACGCAAAAACAAATAAATTATTTATAGCGTACTTGCACTCGAGATAGCGCATCGGACGCATCTCTGTTGAAACGATGAATTTCCTCAGCACCTTCAAGTTTTTGCTCCCGGCTGTCGATATAGTCTAACAACATAGCCCACGCGGATCTGAAACAAAATGAGTGACCACTAAAACACTGTTCATCAATAACGAATCAATTAATGATAAAACATGACTGTTTTATATTGCAACTACATCATAATCTGTAAGCTGTATTATATGATGAACATACAAACGGTGCTATGGAATAAAGCACCGTTCTAGAATTAATGGTATAATGTAGAAAAGAGTCATTTCTTTTGGCTATTTCAGTCTCGTGGCAAAGATAGCTATTCAGCGAAGCTGAAAAGTTTACAGCTCTACTGTCCTCTGGGAGACTTGATCTTATGCATTAATACCCCTGGGAAATTTTCTACTTTCAGCCAAACCGGAAAAATACCCCTAGCTGACTCAAACATTTCGTAATATTTTTCTTAAGCTGAGAATTAGATAAATTAGGCATGAAATGATTAGGATTTGCGATTAGCCTTAATCACAGACACTCGAAAACGAGTGACGAACAATCTTCGAACAATATAATTCGAATAAAATGTCAAAAATACCGAAAAATTACAACACCCGAAACAGCACGTCCGTGTTTAAAAATACTTTTCGACGAAATCACACAAACAGTACACATTTCTTACGAGTATTTAGTTAGATAACCACATGTTAAATATAATCCAACCTATGTACCTTTTGAACACCGGACTCCTTTCTGTATGAATTCCAAGTAGCTTGCTTTCCTGATCAAGTGCTTAGTATTTTTTAATTACATAGCGGCATAACAGGGGCGCAGCATGTGGGGGCGGCGGCCGGCCCCCTCACATTTCATAAAAAACAGGCCGCAGTAAGGCGACCGCTCCAATATTCCGGTATAACCACACACCCCACTTTTCAGTAACATAATGCGCCCCTAACAGTGAGTCAACAGCGATATCAAAGAAAAGCACACAACAACAAAAATTACCTTAGCTCCTCTTGGCGCTTATGAATGTCAGCTGCAAACGGCGGATTTCGTTCCAAAAGCGCCTTTGCTGCGCTTTCGCACGTCATGAAGCGTTCCGAGCCAGTTTTGACTTGTTGTTTAAAGTCTTCGAATTTTTTCATGACTTCCTAAATACAACTGCTATAAAAATTCTAATTCCTACTTCAAGTTGAACTTTTCAATAAAATGATTTAAACAATATCTAATAAACAATCTGATCGTTAAATAATAAAAAATCCGGTGTAATAAAAATACAATTAAATTACGTAAATGGGTGTACTTTATGCTAGCTTCACGCTTGAATATCGAAACAGCTGACCGGAGATTTAACTAATCCGAGAAACATCAACGTAATCCAGAACTACAATAGAAAGACCAACATGTTATGCAGCTCAAAATTTTTTACTTCATTCGTTACCTTTAGCGGATTCCATTACATATGTAAGTTATAATTTAAGTTGCCAAGTTATGACCACAATATTGGTAATCCGGCATTAGTGCAAAACAAAATCCAAATCACGCTCCTAAAACACAATAATCACAACTTGTTGAATTCAGAGATGGAGAAGCACTAGCTTCGGAATCGGAGAATTCTCACTAAACCTCACATTGGTGAAAAGGATGGGCGTCCGTTTATTGTTTTTCTCGTAAACAGGACTTCGTTATCTCAATGTAAACCGATATGAACGTGCGACGGCTCATATGAAAGCTACAATACTCTAGATCTGCCTTTTAGAGGTTTTATTTTGATTCGACATACCCAGATCCCACTACATGGGGTCAAAGAGGGTACCC
Source organism: Trileptium ribeirensis (assembly GCA_030248225.1). Classification (NCBI taxonomy): domain Eukaryota; kingdom Metazoa; phylum Nematoda; class Enoplea; order Enoplida; family Thoracostomopsidae; genus Trileptium; species Trileptium ribeirensis. The sequence goes on from JASANE010010956.1 coordinate 68,161, forward strand.
AGGGATACATGGCTAGAATGGGCCATTATTTGGGTCATTTTGCTCATAACTCGGCCATTCTTGAGCCGATTTGAATCATTATAATATCAAAATATGTGTATCGGGAAGCTTTATTTTTGGGTATATAAATTGTTTTGGTCGGGTCCCTATGTGGCATGGGAGACTAGCAAATGGCCGAATTTCCGAAATTTTAGTCAAACTGTCCAGCCGTAGCTATGTAACCACTCAAGCGATTCGAATTAAATCTGGCGTGTGGATAGAGCTAATGCGGGGCTACCTGCAAGGTGTCCAGATTTGATGTAGGAGGATCCCTGGGTCAATTAGCATTTGAAGCCAAATTTGGGCATGACGCAGTCCACTGTGACATTACCAGTTCTAACAGTATAATAATAGATTTGTGGCTCAAAATAAGTTCATATGGGTTTTCTTGGGTGCTTATTTCAAATCTTCACTCTATTTAAACGTATCTCTTCGCGTAGAGGTAGATATATCAATGGGTGAGCCAAAGCGAGTGATGCGAAAGGGACAAGTGTCATGCGGTTACGATGTCATGTGTCAAGAGATTCCGGTGATCAACGGCGCTATTTACGTGTTCCATTGCAATGCTGCTTTGACTACTACAGACTATCCTGATCATTTTGTGTTGGTACAAGATATCTATCAGTTTTGATACATTTATGCCTTATTGAACACCACATTAATAAATATTTTTTGGTGAGTTACATCTTTGTTTCGTAACAGCAATATATTTTTAATGAGATGTTCCAATGTATGTTAGCATTACAGTTTCTCATTTCTCCGAATTCATACACTTGGCATGTCGCCAACATTCTAGTTAAATAGTATGTTAGTTCACACAGTACTACAAGTTATTATTGCCAAGATGGCATTATAAAAATTTTGTGGAAGAGTATGAATCTTGAGATGCACTTTGCTGTATCCGGTCGTTTTCCGGCCTACCTAGCCAAAGATTGCCGGGAGATTATGCATGAAAAAGCAAAAATATCTTCACTATGACAAAAATTCCGCAAAAATGGGAATTCCTTTTTCATCTGAAGCTAGTCAAATTTTTGCACTGCTAAATAAAACATTATCATCAAGTCACAGCGAGCACTGCAGACGGTAGTACCATAAAATATTATTTGTGGATTTATTCACTTCAAATCATCTACATTCGCTTTGATCGCTAAGATTCAAACGAATTTTCCATGAAAATAGGTTTTTTTAAATTATTACTAAAACCTTATATACCATTAAATGCTCGTAATCACGTCCGTAGTCTTCACTCATTGCAATTTGGAGCTGTTCGTTGATCCACGCATCCAGCTCTTGACTCTCGCGCATGTATTGAAATAGGCAAATTGCATCCTCCAGGCTGGCACGTCGCTTTTCGCAAAGGCGTTCCAGAACAGCAAATTTTTCTTCAACGATAGCCTACAACCATATATGATATACCTTGAAATGCTAGTAGCACGAAGGGTTTTATAAAAATGTGCGCACATATTAGGTAATACACTCAGTCATATTTTTTATGCTTAACCGCCTATAATGATGTCAGATTTCAACCTATCTGTCAAAGTTCAAGCGTGACATCAACTGTTATAGCCCAGTGTTGTGCAACGGCCGGCCTAAGGTTCAACGACCAGCCGACGGCTCACCGGCTAAGCTGACTGACGAATTTAATATTCTCTAGTATTTGGTCGATCATTTGCATGTGGCAGTTTTGCAAGCCGTACAATGCTACTGTTAAAGTGCCAAATCCTACAGACTGCTATATTTAGTTCTGGACGACTGCCGACTTTAAGGTCTACCATTAAACATAACGCATATAAATATTTTATGTGTAATAATTTCTAGACTCTCCATTCGCTCAAAATTTTACCCTAGGGCATGAGCCGCGGGACTCCCTAGTTCGGAACCAGAGGGCACCCAATTTTGCCAGGGGCATTGAGCCAAGAGAAAAACGATTAAAAATCATGCCGAAAACGAGAGAAAAGGCGATTTTGACGCAAATTTTGATAACGTTTACGAAATGTTTGGGTTCAAGGCGGGATTTTAGTACAAATTTTGATCAAATCTTATGCCGTTTGGGGTGTTTTCCCGAGCGAGAACAAATAAATTTGTCAAGAAGCGTTGAACCGGGGAGCCCAAAATTTTGTGATAAGACACGGACCGGGAGCACATCGTCTTCGCTAGGGGATCCTTGAAAATGCCAAGCGCACCCCCCCCCCCCCAAAAAAAAAAGAAAAGGCGATTTTGACACAAGTTTTGATAAAGTTTACGAAATGTTTGGGTTCAAGTCGGAATATTAGTACAAATTTTGATCAAATCTTATGTCGTTTGGAGTGTTTTACCGAGCAAAAACAAATACATTTGTCAAGAGGCGTTGAACGGGGGAGCCTAAAAGTTTATAAAACACGACCCGGGGCACATCGTCTCTGGTAGGAGATCCTTGAAAACGCCACGCCCCCCAAAAAAACTTAGTTTGGAGAACACAAAACAAACATACACACTACTTATTACATACTTAAATAGGGTACAAAATCCTTGCATGTTGGCTACTGATGACTATGCGCATAAATCAAAAAGTTCCGTTCATTTGCTTACCATATAGCAGTAAATGCACTGGCATGTCCACAGCCTTCCGAAAAGTGGAGGGCCCCATATATAATCTTTCTCGGAGGAAATTTCAAAGTGGGGGGATTAAATTTTGTTTAAAAATACTAAATATTCCTATATTTTCATATAGTTTTACTGCTGTGAATTTATTTTCAAGTTTTTAGCATTATAAATAGTGGTAATTAATGTTTAAAAACAATTTCCAACAAATAACATAAATTTTCAGACAAAATGTTTTGGATGCAATGGTTCATAACTTCTGATCAACGGCTTTCGCGACCGTTAACGGCCGGCATTGACTCCTACCACCAGTAGCCTTGATTTGAAATTAATTGCTGGAAAGACTTAATTTATTACACACATTACGCAGTTCTCATTATGCAGAAACACGTCAACGTGGCAAAATTTACAGAAAAAATAATTTCTTCCTCTAAAATGCAAATCACTCTCAAAGATTAGTAAATTATCATTAGTAACTATTCCTAAATTATACTGTCTAATCAAACTATTTAAAGCGTTCACAAACATAAGAATACGTGACTGACAGTCATTGATAGCATTCAGATATCCAAGTTCAGCTTGCCTTGGTGCTTAGATGGTATGTAATTATTTGTCTATTTATTTATATATTTTGTATGAGGCTGCTGCAAATTTGGAAAAAAAATAGAAATAAAATCAAGTATTTTTCGAATGAGGTTTTCGTTAAATATTTTGATTTATTAGTAAATTAAGATCCACTGTAGCGTTGAGAAAAATCGAAAATCGCAGTAGAATAATACGAGCTAGTGATGATGTAAAGAAAATCCAAGTATATAACTTACTTAACTGTTAACAGTTCACCAATATATTGACAAACAAAACGTTTGCCCCACCCAAAACTTTGTAAAATAAGGCGTTATACGATTTCGATTAACTCAAAGTACTTTTAACCAGGTTCAGGCAGCTGCACATAGCGCTCTATAATGACTGCTTATGGGTGTATTTTACCTGCTTGTCTTCCATTTTTCGTACATTAGGATGATCAGACGTTGCAATGTCAATCACTTGGCTTTTTAAATTTTGAACTAAAACGCGGTACGCAGCAATTTCGTCCAAAACAGCCTGAAACAAAATCCGTGTACCAAAGTCTGGCTGTGCAAAATTACTATTACACGGAAAAACGTTTTTATTATACCGTTTTGTTTAAATAGCATGGGCTAAAATACGAATCACTTGTGAATAAGAGCCAAATGCTCAAAAATTTCACGGAACTTGTTTAGAATATGGCTTTTCGGTTTGCCGAAAACTTTGCCAGAAGCCACGAACCTAGCTTTCCTACGGAGGGAGGGGCTCCCCAGGATATATTTTGGTTTCCCTATTTCAGCACATCAGGTATTTTTCTGCAAGACTAAAAATAGGCCAATTTTCCTCTTCGAAGCAAAAATATGCCAAATTGTACTTATAGAACTCAAAAATCCCTAAATTTTTGCGCTGTGGGACTAAAACAATATAATTGCCGTTAATCTGTAGGGTTTCACTATATAATGTGTATTATTATTGCATATTTACTGTGAATCGGCCATTTATACCATTTCCGCGTGTTTCAGTCATCCCCGAGAGCAGCTGTGGGGTCCTCCAGTTCGACCTGGGGGAAATCGAATTTACCGCAACCAAGTGCCACCCAGTTCAATCTGTCCGCCCCCCCCCCCCGGTGCTTCCGAGGCACTTTGAGAAAGCCAGTGAACGGTAGACATCGCCCTATTCCATTGAGAATTGTGAAATCAGAATTCCGCATTTCTAAATGAAACAAACTAAAATCCTAAATAAACGGCATCAGAATAGCTGCAAAACGTATCTATTTAAGTTAATATCAAATTTCAAACTCCAGAACGAAATTTTGTAAAAAATACTGCCGTTTTTCATGTCAAATGAGGTGTTTCATCAATGAAGCAGAAAAATTATTGGCAAAGGTATTGAATCAGCGAAATCCAAAAATTTACCAGGGCACAAAGTGATTTGCACACAGGTTTGTCGGATGTGCACCAAAAAGTCAGGCACCTCTGCAACGGAATTTGGTGTAGCCAGAGTACATGCTTGAAAATGTTAAACAAATAATTATGAAAGTGAAGGTCTTTTCTGACATCCAAAGGGGAACCAAACCAACGTACTGATTTGTCTTAACGGTAATAAAGTGGATAATTATTTCATTTACTTTGTGATGATTAAGCAGCTTCGTGGCAGCATCCTCATCCTGTCCGTAGTGGTCACGAGACAGCATGTGTTCTTTTTCAGCAATCCATGTTTCAACATCCATGGCTTCAGACAAGTACTGAACATAACAACACAAGCAATTATATAATAAATCATACAAATTATAAAAATGTATTAACCGAAATATTGGATAGTTTGGTATTCACCCATCTATAGGATTGGCGAAGATAGAGAAATTGCAATTTTTAGTTTAAATTTGGCACAGAATTTGAGATTTATTGCCAAAACAAAGGAAATTTAAAAACTCAAGAAAAATTTCCAAACATCCCATTTAAAGTCGTAAGTCCGCCGTATTGACAGACTTCATAAAAAGATTCAACTATGTGATAAAACATATTGCGCAACTCAAAAACGCTATAAGATTAAAAAGGCTAAAAATTTCTTCTACAAAATTTCGAAAATTAAAACTAACTAGTAAGGAAAACTGTTCCTTACCGTTACGCGCCGCGGAAAAAAATGTCTTATAAAAAAATTCTTGAGGGAGGATATTGGGCAAGATGTGCTTAATTATGTATATCTTAAACAGGCTTACTAGTGACAAATGCTTTGCTCAAAATGTTTAGCCAGACTTCTGATATAAACTGCATATTTGTACATGCGCTATCCTTCAAAGCACCAACATAATTACATGAGTTAAGTAAGGAACAACAAATGAACAGCAACGTAATGTGCAATATACATTGCAACCACGCACATGTTTCGCTGAATAGTATGATACACTTCAGCGAGCGCGCTATTAGCCGAAAACTATGCTGTGGTGCTTTTCGCGCTAACTGTCTCTCTGCCTACATTTTCTGGGGAATAAGTGTCCCACGCTGTAACTCGAGGGGAGCAACTTGTCCCACCCTTTGATTTCGAGGGGGAAAGGACAATGTCCTATCGATTTCGTAAGGGGGAGGCAATGTCCTCCTCTCGAAAACAAGGGGCACAAACTGCCCCTCCTCGAAATACAAGAGGACATTTTGACACCCATGAAATGCAGAAAAGACAATTAACAACCTATTACGAAGCGCAGAGGGATGGGATGGCGGAAAAGCACCACAACATCGTTTTCGGCTAACAGTACGTCCGTCAAACAGTACTGCTTAGTAATACATCATGAGCTCTTGATATGATTTATAGCTCAGGCACATGTTGTACTATAACCGCGGCATTTTGACGGCAACAAAATTTAAAGAATCCTATCCTATCGAACACGTTATTGAATGGGAAACTCATCTACTTGTAGTTAATCGGCAAAGAGATTGTAGAAACCAGTGGTTGACATATAGCAACCTGCACATCAAACGCTAACGTAAGCGACCAACCGGTAGATAAGTTGTTTGCAAAGCACATAAATATTCGTTAAAAAACTGATAGCTCAAGGTGCAATTGGAGGCGAAGTATTGCCATCCAATACTAGGCTCATAATACACCTGGCCGAAAGCATTAGAAATACCGTAAGCTATCATTCTTTCAAGTAGTTGACGTAATAATAATGTATTAGCCATGAAAAACATGACATCGCTAGCGATTCACAAGAAAGGACACTATGTCACTCACATAACATAACATAACACTGACCTAACACAAAGTTACCTGTTGTTCTTTTAGTGCTAGATCAAGCCCAATACGCCTATCCTCGCTAAGCTGACACAAATTAGACCACATCTGTTCTAATTCATCACGTTTTTCGTCAATGTCGCTCGACTGTGGGTGGCGCGCTGATTTGAGGTTTAGTCCTTCGCTAAGCACGGTCTTTATCACAGGTTCGTGACCGGTTAGCTCAGCAGTGAATTGCTAAAATAATTCTTGCTAACGCTATAAACACATTCACATATACTTTTAGTACACTGCTAATTTAGCATCAGTTTAAAACTGCATCAAAATATAAATAAAAGACAAATGTTCGATCCAATGGATACGTGCAAAATTTGATGACTTTACACAAATTTACGACAATTTCAGAATAGCGTTAAATTTTCATGTTTTCTGATATAAAGGCCACGACTAAACAATCTCAAACAATATCAGGACGAAAAATCGATAACACCACTTAAAGGCATGGCAGCAAGTATTCGATTAAGACTAGTAGTAACCGGCTGTTCATGCTGCGTATTTAATTTGCTGCCTACGCATCATTTTTCTTGTACATAACGAACTAATAAAATAAAATCATTGTAGCCCGGAATTGAAACCCGAACCCAGCAACATTTTTCAGTAAGAGTCATGCAGTGTAGTTCGTTCTTTTCGAAAGCCAAAATGTAATAAATGACGCAAATAAAACTCGTGATACTCGCCGTTGTGCCAAACCTGAGTTCATGGTAAAGGAAATAATATGTCCCTACATTTATTGACAATCAACATTCTATGCAAAATATCGTAAACACAGACATTACTCAACCCTCCAAATTCAGGTGGCGAAGATCGCATGCATTTTTCGGTTCTCCTAGCTTAAAAAGTGTGTCTCATGCCAAAATTTTGAACTCCCGCTATTTTTGGACCAGTGTAATTTTTTGCTTCCCCCAAACAAGAACGTATTCTTCTTGCTTGATCCCACTTGACACAAAAATACATATTATTGACAATAATATACATTCGAAAATTAATAATTTATTTTAAAATTCCGAAAAAATTAGTGTACTTCTTGAGCGTTTCTGTGCCTAGTATTCACTATTTTAGCATTTTCAACAGAAAAATTAGGAAATTTTATAGATGTTTAAAAGTTATCCACTATAACCTGGAGCGCCACTATTTCATGTCCCCAGGTGCCAAAACACGTTAATCTTCTCGGTTCATGCACTCCGACAAAATTTCCAGCGTATGAAGTCAACACTTATAACATATCGTATAAAATGCATTTTATGCAATTTTGTCGTTAATAATGACCGACTTTACACAGCATTTTGAATAAATAATTGTGTATTTCGCGTTTGCGTCAAAACAACTTTCTTTATAGTGAAATTAAAGCTATAATTTATTCCGCATTACTACCTGGTGCTTTTTATGCATATTGACAGTTTCTGTTAGCGAATGGCCAAACTGTTTTGAAGATGCTGATGGCAAATGTTCTTGAATCCATTGCAGCTCGCTCTCAACGTCGAATACGAACTGATGAAACTTCCGGGATTCCTGAAGGCGCTCTCTTCGAATTGACGCAGGATATTTTAAATCATCAAACCTGAAATAATTTGAGTTTATACGTTCGAAAGAAAACGATCTAAACAGACATGAAGACAGAAAAGCAATTGGTCCCGTTTAACAACAGCTTAACAACTTTGTGAGGGATGAGGAAAATAGACTGTGACTAACACAACAATACTAAGATCTTGTAGGATGAGTCAGAAAATAAGTTGCTGGCCTCTCCACAATGAAGGGGGCACTTTCCAAGCCAACCTCCCATGTTCGTCAGATTTTTCCCCATGTCCGCCCCCCCACTCGGCCGAAACAACCATGTTCAACTAAATCCAAAAAAATTTATACCTGAAATATCTATGTGTTTTGTGTGCAAATTGTTTTTTTAACATTGAGTATCACTATTTACAATGCTAAAACGTCGTTTTACTTGAAAATACATGCACGGTAGTAAAACTGTACGAAAATATAGAAATATTTAGTATTTTTAAGCAAAATTTATTTCCAACCCCAACTTTAAAATTTGCCCCGATAATGAACATTCCCCACTCCCCCCACACTTTTCCGAGGACTGTGGACACCCAGAGTTATAGCTCGATCTAACATTATTATCAGTCAAGTCAATATGTGTAGTATTTGTGGCTGGCTTCTCCAAAGTGGGGCATGGAATTTTTGGTGACCCCTGGCAAAAGCAGGTGCCCCCGCTGGCAAAATTTTGGCTCACCCAGCAAAAAGCCCTACGGCAAAATTTTGGCTTCCCCCGGTACAAAGATTCCATAAAATTGACATAATTTTTTTACAAAAATAACTTTCCGAAGGTAGAATTTGACTAATTTCAGCAAAAAAATTGGCTGAAAAGTTGATTTTAACCGCAATAAACGTTTTGCGAAGTTTCTGAGGTTATTAATTTTTGCGTTTTTCACATAAAAACTTTTTAATCTCAACCCTCCAGAACCTCCAGACTCCCCCGGTTCAAAATTCGGCGCCCTCGGAACCAGGTCCCCCAGTTCATGCCCCCTGGCAAAATTTTCAGAGAATGAAGAAGTCCGTGCGGTTGAGAATTTGTTGTTTCAATGAATTTAATAACGTAATGTTGTGAGCTAGCGCACCACGTTGGATTGTGATTCCGTCCTAGTTTTTTCAAAAACCTTTTCTAGGAGGGGGAGGCAATGAATCTGGGTCACCGAAAATTTATGGGTGAAGGGGCACGAACTGGGGTAACCTCGTGCGAAACAAGGCTGGGCCCCATCACCACTACCGAGGAGAAAGATCGTAGATGTAAAGTATATGAGTATTGCCGAGTATCATACTCTGCTATAAAGTGTTTTATCATACACTCTCTTGCCACAACGGATAAACAGATTAATTAAATATCATAGATAATGAAATATTTGGTATTAAATAATAAATCATGATAAATATATAATTAAACATTTGGTTTTATTTTGATCGGACAAACTACATTAACATTTCTACACTAAAGATGTCACAATAAAGTTACTGAACCAGATGAGCCCTAAATTTTGCCGGGGATGGGGCGGTCTAAAACAGCAGAAGCCAAAAATTACAGCCCAGTCCCCAATCTGGTAGTCCGTATATCATTCTGGCTAGTCCAAAGTGGGGGGCGGCATTTTCGGCTGCTCTCCGCCAAAACAAAGGTACCCCAAGGCTCAAAGCGCCTCCTGACAAAAATTAACGTGTAAACGCGACAAAATTCGGCAAAAGAAATTGCCCCCCGGCAGGTGAGCCGGGGGGCCCCGGCTATAATTTCCGAGGTTTGGACTAGCCAGTTATTCTGTATAACTTTTTCTCTTCTATTTTTTATACCTTTTTCTAAAGTCCGTTGTCTGACGACGAATAGCATCCGAATCAAAATGACCACGGGCAGCCAAAGATTCACCCTGAGATATGATATCTTCAATTTTGTTAGCATAAGCGATCATTTCATTTTCCAGCATCTAAAATATGAAAATATAATAAAAATCCTTTCTACACAATATAACTTTTGATAAATACTAAACGAAACACCACCACCGATTTACGGCTTAGCAAAATTAGTATAATTATTGAATACTGCGAAATGGTTTCTGATTTTCTAATTGCATTTCAATCAGTCTATAAAACTAACAACAAATGAATTGCTTCACTTGAAAATCAATCTTCCGAAAACAACCTTTAACACATTCCTTGAAAAAAATTTGGCATTAGATCGAATACAAATACAAAACACTAGATCAAAAAACGGAACGACTAAGTTGAATACGTGGTACTCTAGAGGAATGCAGCTTCATGGCACTGACGCAACGCTAATACCAACCTTGTTAAACGACAAATAAACCCCAACTTTTTCAGCTTCTAAGTTTCGATCAACGTCCAACAAAGTCAACCAGCAACTGCCTACTACAGAGTCTGGAGTAGGCAGCCTGGTATTTTTGGGAGCCCCCAGTTGGAACTCCCTCATAAAATTTTGCTCCAACCGGTAGAAACATCCCTAGTTGATATCAAATTTTAAAAAAATTTTACGAAAGCTCCTTTCTGAAGTTAAAGATTTGATTTCAGCCAAAAAAATGGTTGAAAAGCCGGTTTGAGCCACCATTTCTAGAGGCTATATATTGACAATTTTAGCGTTTTTGTTGAGACTTTTTGGATTTCGAAGCGGGGACGCATAGCTCGATCCAGGTGGTCCCGGTTCATGCCCCCCCCTGGCAAGATTTTCTGTGAATGGTGAAGCCAGAGCAACTCATTAAGTACTGAATATATGTCATTTTCAATACATTTCATAACAATAGGCCCCTTTATTACGAGGTAGATAGAGTTTACATAGAACCCAATGAGCAAAAAGACAGAAGATAAGACAAAATTAGGGTAAGAAAAAGATAATTACTGTGTGAAGGCAAGAATGTGTCGTTACACGATCTCAATCGAATCAAATAAAAATTTGAGCAATTCCCGGCGAATCTATTTTCATAATGCCGCCTTGGAAGAAACTGATGAACTCCAGAAGATCATGACCCTAATTACGCTGTCTTCTTCAAAGGCACTGCAAGTTTAAAACAACGTGATGTACTATTTCTTCTATATTACAAGTCTAAGAAAAATTACTCAAAACCATTTCTTGTTTGAATAGATGGGCGTTCAGATAACTATATCCAGTGAGTAGCGAGATAGCCCATATAAGTCTGGCCTTGTTGAGTTTGCATAAATACTCTGCCAGAATTCGTCACACGACAAAGGATACACGATGTTCAGTTGCATGCGTCCACCTGTTGAAAAAGGCCATTTGACTATTTCATTTGGTATACCAGTGAAAGTTGAAGGCGAGGCTCAGGAATTACAAACGAGTCGAGATAGCACAATATGTGTATCTAAGTATGGCTCATCAGATATATCGTTCCCATAAAAATGAGAGTGGCCTGGTATCTAAGTATTACTTTGTTGTGACGATCACAGAGAAATTTAATAGTTTCAATGCACGAAATGATAAATATAGAGCTGACTCCAGGCGCTGACAATGCCTGACTGAAATTTTCGCAATAACTGTTTACAAAAAGCAAGTTTTAAGACAAATAAAAGTTTTTAAAACTTTTTCACTTTGTAGCAATATATGCGATATACTCAATGCAGATGTAACGGCAATCATCATAGCCAAGCAATAGATGCAGCCCTGTCCTCTATGGTACCTTTTCATTGAAAAATACCCAAATGATTATTTTTGGTTACAAAACTGAACATTTGCCTATACTGTCGCAGAACGATAAAGACATTTTTTGCAGGTTTTCAAAATGAAGTGTATGGGTGTTCTATAAATCTATTAGACATTTTCACCTCTAACAGACAAGAAGATATAATGTGTTTTTTCAAATTCCAACGTTTTCGGGATAGTTTTTCTTTCTAAAGTTTGACTTACAATTTGTAAGCTCCAGCTGTGGCAAAAACTGTTGTTTAGTAAAATTGTAATAATTGATGATTGCTTATACTCTGTAGCCCTATTCTCAACCTCATGTTTCTGTGGAATGCTACAACAGCATCTTCTAAACGTTGGGCGACCTTCAAGACCAAAATAATGTTCAAACAGCGCCAGTAGTCTCAGGTTTGTGCAATAAATTGTTTGAGTACATTACATCCAGACTGATTTGAGCTGTTTACGAAAATGACCATGTACACATCTTAAGTTGCCAGAAAATTTGAACGATTTATTGACAGGAATAAATCTATGGTAGCATTATTTTCTGTTAACTTTTCAATATTCTCCAGCAAAGCCTGATTGGTTCTGTCACAAATGACTTTTGCTGTTTGTTTAGTTTTGCTGTGTTTGTTAATTTCACAATCTGACCGGTACCTCGCTGTTTGTGACCCTACAATAAATGGATATGGTATAAAACATGGTTACGTTATCTGTTTCAAGTAAAAGCAACAATCTTATTCGTGTATAAAAGGTACAAAGATCACACGTTTATTGATAAAAAGAAACTAACTTGATGTTTTTGCATCAACTGCTTCACGTGCCGCAAATCGCTGCCATGTTCTCCAGACGCTAACTCTCGTTCCATTTCATCCAGTTTATGATTGGCATCTTCGAGCATTCGATTCAACGACTTTTGGTCACAAGCTTGACGAAGTTTTTCACCTTTTTCCTGCACACGATCTCCCAGATTTGCCCATTTGCTGTTCAGCTCGCCAAGCAGTTGTTCAATACTATGACTTCTGGAATGGCCAGCTCGGATCAGCTCCCTACCTTCCTCATTTAATGTTGCCAACCGATCCTCATTCGCTTTCAACTCAGCTTCGAACGCTTCATGCCGCTTAGCTTTTCTGTCAAGGTTTATTCCGTCTTTGTACGAATCGTCAGATGCAACTTTTATTTTTTCCGTCATCCAGTCAGCTAACTCCTCCGCATCGCGCCTAAATTGGTGATAAGCCAACGCAGCTTCTAATTCGTCCTTCCGTGACCGGGTTCTGTCTTTAATAGCCAACCTCCGTTTTAACACTTCTTGCCGTCGAGTATCTACCTGATCAGAATCTGGATGTTTTGAAATCACTAGACGATCAGCCATTGTAGAAAATGCATTCATTCGCTCATCTTGAGCCCGTAAACGATTATCGAAATCGTTATGGCTTTTCATCAAATTTTCTACAGTTTCAACGCTATAGCCAGTATCGGAGAGGCCAAGATACGCTTCATGTCCGCCGGAAACGGCATCCAAATGCTCTGCTTCGCGATTAAAAAGCTGGACCTCCAGCATATTCTGCAGATTTTGCTGTTTATCCGACCAAAGTGTCTGTATCTCAGCTTGCTCTTTTTCAAGATACATCAGCTGCTTGTTAATGTCAGGAAGAGGAGTAGCCGATTTAGTTATGACTCGTTCGCCCAATTCACGAACATATGCAAACCTGCAAGAAAAGGTTAAGCGAAGCCATACAGTAGGTTAACAATAATTAATGAACAAATAAGTCGTAACAGCGAATAACCAAAGTAAGTATTAATGATATGAGGTACTAACCAGTTTATAATACCCCCATAAAAATATTCCGTGACTGCCGGGTTTTTATAGGAGACGAAAAGAGGAGGGAGCAGACTCCTCATTAACTGCGCGTAATCCCTGAGATACCTCCATCCCCTCCTGGCTCCTAAAATTTCCTTCTTTGTTTTTTCTTGACCACCACAATTTCTGTTTCATCACCACAATTGCGAAATATTTACAAATGCCAATCATTCTCAATATTGTTGTTGTTGCTTCAATTTTGCCAAAATTTTACCAATTTCCACCAAATTTTTCCTAAAATTTTCGTTATTTACAACAGTCATGAGTTCGACCCCTAGATGCGACATTCTCCTATTGTTAGGTGTCATAGCTGACCCCGGTTTTCTGACCGTAGTTTCCGAAGCCTAGCCATGGGTAAATATCGCTTTATAGCTTCAAGAGCAAGAGTACAGTCACGAACAGAACAGAAATCATAGGTGCATAAAAATCGTTCATTTGCGTTTACGTTCGTACGTAACCAAACGTTTTAACGTCCGTTTATGTTTTGCGTTTGTTCTTATACATAATTTTCGTCGTCATGGTCGTCATAACGGGGAGCGCCCCTAATACAATAAGTCCCAAACCAGAATTCTCATGAAAACATCTCAGAAGGGGTAAAAATTTCTAGACATTGCTGCAACTTGGTAATAATTTGTGTTATGCGCTATTATTAAAGCCATTCTGTGGTTACTGCTACTGTTGAAGCTAATGTGACTGTTGTACCGTCTGAAACACATCTTATTTGCACCGTCTGAAACACAAAAACATGTTTATGTGCCCATCACATTTATACGATTTCATTGAGGTAGCTAACGTACCTAGAAAATTCAACCACCACAAACTCGTGCCGTCCTGGTTTAATTCCGCGGCATGCGGCTTGTGACCACCCCAAGTTTTGAGACATAGCGGACAGACAACGGCGTGGCCCGCACATACTTACAAATAGTCTGACAAACCCTTACAAAATATGCAGCAAATCCATTACACACACCCGATTCACATTTTCCAAATTATGACTAATAATAAATTAGATAGACGCAGCTGCTTTCGATAGACGTAATGTGTTATCATTTCTCGGGCTAAATTGTTTCAGAAAGCAATCACAAACCCTAGACAATATCTATACATATACATATGTTTCTTGGTTTCATTCATATATTTATAAAGAATTTCTGATATAACTGAATATATTAAGGTAAAATGGTACTTTGGTAATGAAATTTTAATAACAAAAGTACAGCGAAAATATTAAGATTTTATTTTTTTCAGATTGGAAACAGTAGTCGTGTAAACCCATCACAGGATTTATAGGTCCGTCTGATTCTTTCATCGGGAATAAGCAAGCTGAATGAAATTATAAAGAAGAAACGATCAGCAAACAGTAAATATACGAACTTATAAAAATGAAACAATTGGCAAACATTTAATAAAATAAATGACCATAAATAAATGAAACAAATAACGCACAAGATGTTAGATGTTTACCACGTGGTCAACGGACGTATAAATTATCAAAAAGGCAACTCACAACACACAGTGTGAAGGCGCGCAACTATTTAATTTTAGAATTTAGGTATTAAATAATACATTAAATAAGCAAAGTAAATGCAAATTCGTTTTTTTAATTTTCATATGCCTAGATCGCACTTGGGATGCCTCCATGTTCGTCCACCACATACTCAAAATAACCCCATGTACACCAAAACTCAATATGATTTATTAATGTCCGTAAATTAATGTTTCCTTCATATATCTTTAAACATTAGTTGCTACCACTTCTAACGTTAAAACGCTATTAAACCGAGCCTTGAAATCTCTATTTGTGCTCTTAAGTTAGACACAAAAACGGACTGCTGTTCAGCTGTACCGACTGAATCGCGCGATAGATCATTCGACAGCTAACAATCTGAAAATTCTCAAAATATTTGTAAATCAAAATATTACAGTGAAAAGTACCTCAAAATATGGAAATATGTAGCAAATAAAGTTTGAAATTTCGAGAATACACACTGGGGCCACCGAAATTACCCATTTTCCGAAATACTGTGCACAAGCCAGCAATTGAGTGACAGCACCATTTCGTTGCTGGTCAAGTACACGTGTTAATGGGATCAATTAGAGTTTACGTTCTGTTAATATTTATTTATATTACTGTCTGAATATCCAGTTTTAGATGTGAAAACGAAATGGCTTATCTGCCCTATATATGAGCATACATTTTAAAAAGTGTGTGAAGAGCAATCCTATTCAAACGGTGACAAAACGTCTACTAGACGCAACAATGTCTTACAAAATCTTATCATCGCAAATAAATGCATTCTTGTTTGCTAAAATAACCATTACACTTCTAACAAGATTCACATACTCGTCATTCTTAGCGTTGATATCTTCGAGTAGGTCCTGGTGCTTTTTGAGCAAATCTTCAGCATTGCCAACGTCGACTGGTCGAACGCGATCATTCAAACACTCCTTTGTTTTGTCAACCCATTCTAGCTAAAAATAATCATTATAATGCATAAAACACCTAGTTAACCGATTACTAGATTGTCCTTGCACTCTCTGAATTGAATTCACAAACATTTATTTTGATTTAGCCGTTACAATGTCTTCTCTTTATCAATAAATTATAAACTAAACAGAACGTGCTGTTTATGTCATTATATTTTTTACTGAAATTTGTGAAATTTTTATTTTAGCAAAGGGATTTTTGCAAGTGGGTTTTATTACCGCAGGGAAACCAAACATTTTGCCAGGGGTTTTGCCGAGGGAGTCTAAATTTTACCAGGGAGCCCCAACCGGACGCCACCCATTTTTTTGCCACTTTGGAGAAGCCTGATTCGTTGGGGTGTACTGTAACACTGATCCTAACCTTATCGGCAAAGATGAGCTAGCTTCATACTGCTGTAATAGATTGTGGACAGTAAAGTGTACCATAGCATTAAGTTAATACACTTTCTATCCTTTAAGTCCTGAAGCCGTCAGGTCCATCACAAACCGAGCAAGAGCACCATTTCACTCAACGTTACTGAAGGTTCACAATTCGGTAATGATAATCATTATTTACTCTCTTCGACACTACTATTTGCTTAGTTTAGGCACATAATATAATATTGAGGCTTCAAACGTGTTAAGTGTGTTTGAACATTGATGTGATCTGTACAGGCTGCATTCCCGGGTCTGTGGCTGATTTCAAAGCGGCTGCCATTTTTGCGCCACAGATGAATACCTGAGTTTATCCCAAGACAGGAAACCAAACCATATAAACACTGCAAAAATTCCGGAGTGCCGCATACCTTTGCCTATATCGTAACATACCCGCTAAAACTTCCGAAACTACAGGATCAAACATATTGTATGACGGATTAATGTTTGGTACTTCTAGGGTGAACGCAGCCGTAATAAAATAACGATAAATTATTCAATTTTGACGATTAAATAATTAACCTGTAACATTTTAGACCAAAACCATGGATTCAAAACACAGCTGCAACTCACCAAATTTTTAACACCGTTCGCAAACATCTGATGTCCCTGGGAATCTTCCAACATTCGACGTCTTCTAGCCGCTTTTTGCTAAAACGTATAATATATAACTAGTAACACGTAAACGTGGGTGACGGAGGCATGGTGGTTAACAACGGCGTGAATAGTGCATACAGCTTGTGGAATTTCTAACATTTTTGGTAACAATAATAAGAGGAAGACATGAAAACGTCTAGTTATTTATACAGTAGAATGACAATACATCTATCAAGTTGTACCCATCAATGAAATTTAGTCCAAATCGGCCGAGTCATTCAAAAGTTATAACACACTTAATAATTTTTCACTCATTTTTAAGAGACTTTGCTTAATTTTAAGAGAATTTATAAAGGTAAGTAGATAACTCGTATACAGTCTTTTAGAAAACGTGAAGGTACATGTTATGTCAAAAAATGACCGAGATAGCACGAACGGTTGTCGAGATATGATGAACTTAGGTTTTCCTAAGTCAATTTTAAGAGAATTTGCTTAATTTTTAAGGAAAGAGATGAAATACGTCAATCAGCTATATACAGCTGTTTAGAAAACGTGAAAATACATTTTATGTAAAAAAATCGCCGAAATAGCACGAACGGTTGTCGAGATGCGGTGAAAAACCTGAAAAAATGGCAAAAATCCCTAAGTTTGAGCAACATTTGTTTAATTTTGAGTACAAAGCAATTTTCGTAGAAAAAAGTGCTCAATGAAAGGGCACTCCGCAAGAGAATATGCAACACGAAGAAAAAAAATTTCTAAAATCGGCCCAGGCGTTCAACCTGCAGACCTGTCTGTGACAAACAAAAAAAAGTCACAGAGAAAATTGAAATTTTGCGTCTAGTATATTGATATATATAAAGTTAAATGTACGCCTCCGGCTGCGACTCGCCACCTTCGGTGGCTCGTCTTGCCTCCGTCAAAAATTCAAATAATATAGAAATGCAAAAGCTGTGAAAAATCTTAATAGAAACACCTTTATACGCAAATTGGTAAAGCAACTGCGATACTATAAACGCACAGTACCTCTAGGTAAAAATATAAAAAATTACACACTGCCTTCAAAAACGAACCTAAAAAGGTATTTTATTCTAATCCTAAGCGCCTAGATCGGCGAATACCCAAATGTAGCAAAAATCGTTGGACTTTACTGACAATTATTGAAAAAGAGGAACAAACAAAAGAAAAACAGCAAGCAAAACAAGCAACACAATCTTCATTCCTAGCTATGTAATAAATCGCCATTATACTACTTGCCACAAGATTATAAAGCTGAAACGAGTAGAAATTCATTTGGATCGTCGTGGTCGTAAACATCAGCTTGGACACAGCCAAAATAGTTAAAAGACACTGCTAAGTGACCATATCTTTGTGGCAAAATGGCGTAATGGATTATTCTTCTTTTATAAGACTGTGGATTTGGTACAAAAATTGTGTATTTTTTCGAATTTATTGCAATAAAGGCGCAACGGTAGTTCAGATAGACTATTGCAATATCTTTTATTTAGGGTAGCCGACCGTCAAATACTCGCAAAACATATTATAAAATTGTAGTCTATACTTTATGTGCCTAACCTGTAATTCATGCCACAACGTTACTAGTTCTCCAGTTCGTGATGAAACAGCGTCGGCTTCCGATGGATGTGCCTGTTTGACTTGTGCACTTTGTTCGTCAAGACGTTTCATTTTTTCATCAACTACGCGTAGTTCTCTTTCCAAGTTCTATAAATATATTGCAAATAGGAAAACAACTTTTAAAAAGGCAGCAAAGTTATCACTACAACTAATGTCTTGCACCGTTACTGTAAAATGAAGCAACTGTTATTTTCTTTATCTTACAATACCCATGCACTGACACGCCCATCACAAACAGAATCAAGTCACAATGTAGTTAGTTCCTATTGGTCGCAAAATTTCAAATTATGAGCTCACAGTAAAACCTACATTATATTCATAACACAGTGGTGGTCGAGGGACACAGTGGGGCGGAGATCCACTGGAAAGTACGCCAGGAGGAAGCGGAAAATTCTCAATATTTTTCACAATTTTGTTAAAATTTTCCGCAATTTACGATAAATTTTTCTTAATTTCCCCTATTTTACCATGTTTACCACATTCCTCCAAAAATTTCCGAATTTTCAAATTCCAATTTCCAAAATTTCTGAAAATTTCCAATTTTGGCCACCACCACAAATTTTGCTTCACGAATTTTTCCCTATTTGCTAAAATTTTTCGTTATTTCCTCAAATTGTTGAGTATTTTCCACTATTTTTGTTAAAAATTTGCCTATTTTCCCCAATTTTTGCAAAAATTTCGATACTTGCGAAAACCCATGAGCTTTAGTTACGCCCCCAGTTATGGGTCAGAGTCGGCCTTGGGTCTCTGACACCTAGCTTCAGACGTGAAAATCTCTATTTATATGTGTGCATTTATAGATACGTACATACTATAACTGCCGCTAACTAGCACATTGGATCTGGCGCAAGAATTGAAAATACCAAAAATTCGCTACTCTGAGTGGCCAAAACCTATAATGTTAAAGCTGCTGAAATTCAATTTGAAAAGGAAAAACAATAGAAATTGCCAATTGAAAACATCCGAAGCAACATCTTTGGAGCGAAAAATAATCCTCAGACCTGTCGCTCAATTCTTCCGGGCATAACAAATAATTTAGCAACATCTCAATTTTGGGGCTCAGTTTTTTTAATTTTGATCATATCTTGAAAACGATTATTCTGACAAAAAGTTTTGTTCAGTTGAAGTGACATGCCTTCGTCGAAGATTTAAAGTGTTTAAGACTGGTATATTTTGGATAAAAATATTATTCGAGCAAATATTGATAAAAAATAGCATTCTGACTACTCAATTTACCAAGCATTCCCCTGATAGGAAGAGAAACCGAATTTTACCAAGGGCCGTGAGTTATTTCATGTTTAAAATCGGGGAGTTGTATAACAAAAAAATAAAAAATGTCAATATTTTTCAACGTAACTTGTCACAATGGCTAATCACATCTGAGTTAGGTCCAACGTAAATCTTGAACAAATTTTTAAGCACAACTTATATCAAATTTGTGGCTTCGAAGTGCAATTTTACAATGACACTTTGAGTTTTGGCGTCAACAGAAGATACTTTATGAGGGTGGCAATAATAAAAACCGAAACACTATGACTTCGTTTACTAAAGCAGTTAATGCACCTGATGTCGCTTCTGCATTGCCTGTAACGCTCGCATATCGCTCGTGTCAGCTTCATCATCAAGGATTTCAGATTTTTCCTGTATCCACGCTTGTGTTTCTTCACAGGTTTGCAAAAATTCAGCTAGTGTTTCGGCTGTCGCGATCGCTGCAGCTTTATCATCACGTTTTCGAAGTAAGCGCAGCCACCTAAAGTTATAATAAACAAACAATAGTTGGAAGATATATGTGATATGTAATTGTAAAGGAATAATATGTACGCTGATTTATTGTAGATCTGCGTTTTGCTCAAAAACAACTTAAGAAATAAGAAAGATATCTTAAGAAATTTTTATTATCAAATGACACTATAATTGTGTGATGAAAAGTTGACAAAAAATGTCTCAATTAACTACCACTTTGTGACGAAGTAGTACCACAAAAGTCGTTTACAATGAAAAATTTTTAACCATAGAATAGGTAAGATGGGTTTGAAGAAGGCTCTGGAACCACCCATATTTTTAAAATCACAATTTTGAATATCTATTACTACTATAGCATTGGTCGGAAACACTCTTTAGTTATTCAGATCACACTACGCGACGAAACGCACAGGAATGACTCGTTTACTACAACGAAACCCTCAATTTGAACTTGACAAATTAAACGAAATACTGCTTCGTAAAACAAAATTGTTGAACAAATTAAAAAAATTATCTTCTGACAAATCGCACACGCCCTCAGTATAACATGGTAAAAAATTGGCGATGTGTGTTTCCGAAAACAGTACATGTAAAAACTGAAGCGAAGAATTTATTACCATTAGTGTGAAAGCGCACACCACATCCAAAACATACAAATTGAAGCATCGGAATTTATTTAATTTCCAATAATCGCACCCAAATTTACAGCACACTATACAAGATGACTGAAAATATTGCAAAACGGTGGGAAAATGAAATATTAATTACCAGCTGCCCTGAATGTATAGTTGGCCTCCCCACAGTAATGGAGACTGCCCCACTTTCCAAATCCTCCATGTTCGTGAGATTTTCCTCCATGTGCGCCCACCTTCAATTCGGCCGCAACAACATGTTCATCTAAATCCAAAAAATTTTTATGTCTGAAATTTATGTTTTTTGTATGCAAAATGTTTTTTAATATTAATGACCAGTAGTTATAGTGCTAACATGCAATTTTATAGCTTGAAAATAAATGCCCAGCAGTAAATCTACATCAAAATATGGAAATATTTAGTATTTTTCAGCAAAATCTATCCCCCGTGATTTGAAATTTCCCCCGAGATTGAATATAAGGTCCCGTTTTACCCCTCCCCCACTTTTTCGAGGGCTGCGGACAGGCCAGGATTGCTGGTGTATAGGTTTTTCCCACACTCTAAAGTCTGCGCAGTATTTGGTACTTCGAAACATTCACTACTCGTAGACTAGTGTCTTTCATTCCGTTTCCACTGGTTAAACTTGTCAGCACGTACACTGTATTAACTTGAGATTTGCGCTGCCGAATATTATCCGCCTGACTATGACCTGCATCGATCAATTCATCTGCCATGGCATTTATTGAATTGAGACGAGTTCCACCAGCTGCAGTGATATCAGTAACAATCTTCTGAAATGAAAATTGAATTTTAATAGCCACACTATATATATTTCAAAATGCGCTTACTCCAATATTGATTAAACAGATTTAATCGACATTAACATCTAACCATATAGTTATTGGTAGTAATAATTAAATTTTTATATTGCGAAAAACAAACATGCAAACGTCGCGCTAACAAACGGATTATAGCTTAAGTGACTGTTTATATTTTCAGTGACTGTTTATAATAGTCAGTGAATGTTTATATTTTCACTAAATATATCTAACAATACTGAATATGTCTTGTGCTAAATGTAATGCATCAATTCCAACGAACGACCTCGTCCAGTGTATTGGCTTCACGAAACAATTCCACTTTATATGTGTCAATATTACATCGTCAACTCTTCGTCTCATAAATTACCCTGCCAATAATTTTCCATTTATTAGTGGTCAATGCCCAGTCGACATTCCGCAGATGCGCAGTGACTTCGCGGAACTGAAGACCGATGTGGCAAATCTCAAGGGCGCAATTGTGACATCAAGTTCGGTCGCCGAGGGGGCAGCTGTCAATATGGCGCGGCTTAAAGCCATATAAGATAAGTTGGATGAATTAATTTTAAAGTTTAATCCAAATAATTTAGCTGCAATTTAGTAATTTAGCAATTTAATAGCAATAGAATTATTCTATTGCTACTGCTGTTGCATCACAATTGTCGGTGGTGGCAGAGGCAGCCGCGAAGGCGGCTTGTCAAGCCGTGTTTGAGGGAATCAACGAGTCAGAAGAACTTAAGAACAAGCGTCTTAGAATTGTTGTGTTTGGACTACATGATGACTTTGATTGTGAAACAGCTCTGCCTGATGAAGTGGAGACGGTTAGTGACAAAGTTCGTCTTACTGCTCTGTTCGGTACGATAGGCATCAACTCTGATCGGATTGTTAGGTGCTGGCACTATGGGTCCAAACATCCTGGGAGACTGCGGCTTCTGAACGTGAAACTGGCTGAGACGGAATCAATGATCGGTAGGAAACAAAAGTTTGGGACTGTTTTCATACGTCGAGATTCGACATATAAAGAGCGTATGGCGCGCCGCAGTCGTGCTCAAAAAATTGGCCATAATTCTGGATATGCAGCGTCGACTATTGAACCTTCTCTTAACGTTTCTGTATCTACTCGCTCCCTTGGTCGTCCTAATATAAGAGGTGCTGGCCATAGTGGACGAAGTGGGAATGCTACGCCCTCTATGATTGCTGCATCCGGGACTAATCCACGAATATGTCTTTAAACTTGTAATTGATGTTGGTCCGGTACATTACAACCTTGTAAATGTTTCCGTTTTTGATATCTTATCTATTTCAATGTACATGGTATTTTTCACGCTTACTGGACTCGAGAACCTTTCAAGTTTTGGCATTTCTTGAAACTAAATTAAATAATGATCACTCTGACTCTTATATTACGGACAGCAATCAACATTATGCTATACAACGCAAAGATCGTTATAGATATAGTGATGGTGTAGCCTTTTTAATACAAATATATTCATTTTTCTTTTCTACAGATTAATAATGAGTTTGATTAAGAATCTATGTGCATTGACGTCATGTCGAATAGTGCTGTCATTCGCATTTTTTTGTGTTATCGTCCACCGGGTGATGATTCTGTGCTCGAAACTATTTCGCATGATATTAATTTATCTTGTATTTCAGGACATAATGTAGTAATTATTGGTGATTTCAATTTGCCATCTGTAAAGTGGAATATCTTGTCAGCTTTCCTGTTGAATGGGGTAAAAAAGTTTCCTTGGCCGCGATATATGAAGAATGCGCAGTCAGAAGTAAATGCGGCGTGTAAAGATTGTACACGTCAGTTGGATTACATGACTAAATTTGATTTTGATCGTAATCGATCATTTGTGAAAAAGCTTGAAACTGAATATATTATTAAGTATGAACAAAACATTTTGAACAATAACAATTCGCATGTCTTATTTAAATATGTGAATTCAAAAATGAAAACACGTTTCACTTTCCCTGCATTGAGCCAATTTGACAGCGCTCTTGCGTATCTTGACCTGAATAAGGCTAACTTGTTGAATGCACATTTTGGTCAAATTTATAACAATTCTGTATTACACCATCCGGGTTTTTTGTATTACAGTCACGATTATGTTCTTGATATTTTGATGTTGAATCTATTTATAGGGCTCTCTGTAAATTTAAAAATGCTTTGTTTGGTGTCTGGTCCAGATAACATTCCCTCTATTTTCATTGCCATGTTTGCTCTTGAACTAGTTGCACCAATTAAAATACTGTATGAGTTTTGTTTCGAGCTGTCTGAAATACCTAGGCAATGGCGTGATGCTATTATTGTACCAATTTATAAAAATACAGGGCCTAAACACTCATGTGTTAACTATCATGATATTAGCTTAGTTCACAATGTAGTGAAACCTATGGAATCAATTGTAAATACTACAATCGTAAATAGATTTATGTTTAAGAAACAATATTGTCTTCTGTACAACACGCTTTTTTTGAAGCGTAGGTCTGTAATAACGAATCTTCTTGAGTATTTAAACAGTTGGTACGATGTGTATAACAAAGGAATGTATACTTCTGTTGTATATTTAGATATACTCAAAGCGTTTAACTCGGTTCCCCATAATTTATTACTTTACAAACTGCGCGCTAAAGGTATTAGTGGTAAGTGGTTGAGTAAATATTTATCCAACAGGGTCAACGAGTTAGAATTAATTCTGTTTATTTTGACTGGACTAATGTGACTTGTGGTGTACCGCAGGGCTCTATGTTGGGTCCTACTTTATTTTCAATTTTATTTTGATGATATTATGAATGTTACTGATCATTGCACTATCTCCATTTATGGCGATGACTGTAAGATCTCTTTCTCTGTATCTAAAGATAGTACTAGCACTGTACTACAAGCTGATTTGAATAATTTATCACAGTGGCTAACTGCTTGGGGTCTTGAATTATCTGTAGAAAAATGTAGTATTTTACACATTGGTAATGCGAATCCCAGACTACCTCTGTTTATAGATGATCATGAATTCGTTGCTGCAGAATGTCAACATGATCTCGGTATTTTGATTCAGTCTGATTTAAAATTTCATAACCATTGTTATAATATCGCAAGGAAAGCGTCAAAAATGTCAGGTTTGATTTTGCGTAGCTTCATTTGTAAGAATATTTCTTTTTTTATGTAAAATGTTTCTAGTACATGTACATCAAACTTTTGCCTCAGAAAGTTTTAATCCTACATATGCAATGGATATAGATACCCTGAATGTGTACAGCGTTAGTTTACAAAACGATTACCTTTGAAAGTGTTAAATGTTGATTCTGTAGAAATGTGACTGTTGAAAAATGATTTGTTTACAAAGTTTTAAATGGTCAAACTATTCTGAATCTTGATTGCATTTTCAAGTTAATACTCGACTAACTAGGGAACACAGTCGCAAATTGATAGTGAAACATTGGGGTCTGTCTTAAACTAAAACGTTTTTTGCTAATAGAATCACAAATATATGGAATACTTTACCAGATGAAGTTGTTAATTCTCCGTCCATAAAAATTTTCCGTAGTCGTTTGAATTTTTCGAGCGCAAGCCTTTCGCCTTTTTTCCGGCCATCATACCTCTCGAATCTGTTATGAATTTATGATGACATATTGAGCGATTTAGTATTGTTATTGTCATATTATTTGAAGTAAACCTTTTGTTTGTTATGAACTATTCCAACAAATTAAACATAAATGTCACAGAAATAAACTGGCAAAACAACTTTAACTTACGTCAAAGACTTTACGTGTGGCATCGACATGTTGTTTTTGAACATCTTCAGCAAGCAAACGCTCCTGAAACAGTAAACATGATTATCAACAGCATAAAATAATATTACAATACATCACTGAACCATATCAACCCAACATTAATGAAATAAATTGCATTTCCATATTAATACAATTTGTTCAGATGGCCCAGTCACTACGGAAATGAAACAAATTACAACGTAAAATATAACACATTGTTGCGCATCAATTAAGTGTTTCACCATCTAATCAGTTTTTACGAGCCGCTACCGATAAGCAATCAACGGCGAACGAACAATACTGATTAGATTTGATCTACATTTTTAGAGTGCAATTTTTCATTTCACAAAACAGCATAAACAAAATTGTTGACAGAAAGCACCAGTTTCAAGCTTAATAAAAACATGATCTTACGCCATCAATTTATCTGAAATTTCCACATTGGGTGTCAAGTAAGCGACAAAGACTCTAAAATAACAGCATAAAAACTAACGCGAAACACAAAAGAACGTTATAACGTTTGTTTAAATTAATGTAAACGAAACAAAAAGTTGTTTTATTTTTGAACGAATCGTTTTGCGCTCATTTACGAACGAAAGCAAATGCAAACTAACGTTATTACACTCGTTTATAAACGACTGTAGTTGCATAAAATATGTAACAGATACATTTAACTGTCTTAGTGCAGTACAAACACCCTTTTCAATGAAACAATGTTTGTTTCGCAATATTTTGGAGTAATTTTTGCATTTTCCCAGAAATATTTCGCATTTTTTGAACGAGAAATGCAAATTACGCATTAACCAAGGACCGAAAATGGCGGTACGGCTGTGGAGAGCGTAAAAAACTAAAACGTTCAGCGACTTAACATTTGGCAGAGGATCATTTTTGGCGGCTCCATTTTGCATGTTTATTTCTTTAAAAATAAAACTAGCACAAAATTTACGACAAAACTCTGGCGACCAATTATCTTTATATTACAAAAACAGTTAATAAAAATACATTGCTACGGCTCTCGGTATGAACTAAAACACAATTTGCGATACATGTCTAATGACGGTTACCAATTACTTTTACAATATAAAACATCAAATAGAATAGATCGCCACGGATCTCGATATGCACATCCAGTATAGTATATACGTACAGGCTCATTGTACATAATCACATGTTAACGTGCCGCTTTTATAAAAGTCGTTTCCATATCGATTAGCAATATGTACGTATAGTAAACAGCTATGTATTATATATATGTTTATTATAAACAAAATGAAATGTACGTATTTGCTAGCTGTAATGTGATATGCCTAATAGGCGCGGTCTCAAAGTGTCATATTGATGACACGATGCGGGAATTTTAATAACTTTTTGTGCCACGCGTGCAGAGGCCAGCTGGAACCGCTTTCTTCCAGCTGGCGACTATAAAAATACATCATGCCTAACTCAGTTATTGCCAAATTTATTCTTTTCAAAATAAGAGTATTGTTTTTGTAGCTTCGTCTATGTGTTGCGACTGTTGCTCGGCAGCGATTCGAACTCAATAATGTGTGTTTGGTTTTTAATTGCTCTATAAAACCATTTTCGCCTAGTTTTTGGACTTGTAGTTTGCGCAATTTTATCTTGTATCTATTGAGAATGCCTTAGCCAGCATCAATGTCATGCCCGCACAACATAAGTGTAATAGTGATGATTCGTAGCGATGAATCAGTGATGTCGTATACTTTAAAACAACGCCTAATTTTACGATGGCTTATACTGCTGCAACGTTATACCGGGATTTCCGTACAGTAACGACGGAAATAACAGATTTCATACGTAACTAAACGCTACTAATAGTGTTTGTCCTTCAGTACGGTGTAGGGGCTTTGGTTTTTCACAAAACTACAATATTTTCTACGGTTTCATGGTTTGGTTTTAACGTCCTGAATGTTATAATTTTATATTAAAACGACAAAATATTTTTCTGCAAAGCAGCATGCCATTGTTTGTAAAGCATTGCATTCGACCTTATAAGTCATATTTAGGCGAAGGCAATCCAGTTCAAGAAAGACAGCGACATATCAATTCGGCATATCGCAGATTGAACAAGTTGGCTGATGTAAGTTAACAATAGATTATTGTTGTATTGAACGATTTTAAGCTTGTAGTCTGCAGAAACCAGGAGATTTCGCCTGCGCCATCATCCGACCATCAAATTGTAATAACGTCTTTTCAATTGCAATCAATTGACAAAAAACAGGATTTTAGTTCATTTGTTCGTGGAGAGGATGTATAATCCTGCTTATCACGAATGGGTTCGGATCAATTAAATCGGCCAAATGAGTTCCAAATGCTTCGCGGTTCG
The DNA here is from genome assembly GCA_030248225.1 of Trileptium ribeirensis. Classification (NCBI taxonomy): domain Eukaryota; kingdom Metazoa; phylum Nematoda; class Enoplea; order Enoplida; family Thoracostomopsidae; genus Trileptium; species Trileptium ribeirensis. Next base: position 96,134 of record JASANE010010956.1, read on the forward strand.
CTAATAATTCAAATATCGAACAGCTTAATTTTCTGGTGTTAACTGTTATTCAGTAAAGTAAAAATAATTATGGTAGAGAATATATTTGGTGTTTGGGCCATTTGATATTTTTCTGCATCGAACAACTATACTGCGTAAAGGCAAAAATGTGTTTACGCGATAACACTAATTTCTTATGCTGGGAACATTATTCGCTTAGTTATAATATGAAAGTTCATTATGTGCAGCTTGCTCATTTTTATGTGAAAATTAAAATAATGCCCAGCGCCGCGCAGCTAAAATTATTACTTTGTGTTTGCGCAGCACCATGACCGCACCTCGCTAACTTGACCGAAAGCATGTGATAATTCGTATTGCTTTATAAACATTCTTTTCACAAAATTAATCATATTTTTTATGTTTTAGACTCGACGACGTATATTGCAGGACCATATTAAACTGTTTAGATTTAATCGAGAGTGCGATGAATTTGAAACTTGGGCTGCCGAAACGGTGAGTGAAACTGTTATTTTTTATTTCGCAAAAAGGTGTAATTTATAGTTTTTCTTAAAAAAATAAAAATGCATATTGCCCTACTGCAAATGCTTAATTTTTACAATACTACAACTACAATTAAACCGAAATAAATTATTTCGTGAAGTCGTATTTTTTAATATATAATCTTTGTCTAAGATACACTACAATCTTAAAACTG
>JASANE010010957.1:0-10161 GCA_030248225.1 Trileptium ribeirensis
ATCCATTTCGTTAATTTTTATCAACGCATCTAAATTTTGATTTGAGAATTTATTATTTTATGCCGTATTTTATTCAATATATAAAAGATGAGGTAATATAAGAAAAGTAAAGAAAATCAGCGTAGTTCGTTCGCGAGATGTTTCTGAAAAAATCTGGTTAGCCATAGTGAGATGGTACAAGTATTGAAGGTTTAGCGAAACTCGAAGAAACAGGCAAAATATCTGTTGAAGGAAAGCCATCAGTAAAAACAAAAAGCCATTATTGCCATTGATGACAGAACGCGGAAGCTTGCCTTTTTTGAACCAAATGATGCAACTGTCTGTACCTATCTATCGTGAGGCGTTTAGTACCTAAAACGGTGTCAAAATCAATAATAATAGTTGGTTCTGGAGCACTCGATATGGAGTTTGCCTGTTTGCACTTGTAATTGATGTTCTGAAAGTTTTTACCGGTACAAGATCAGGAAATATTCATGATGGCTCAAAAAGTAATCGAGGCTAAGGGCATTAAGTTTATCTCATAGGTCCAGCTTGAATCACAGAAAGCAAGCACTAATGGCGTTGAATTGACGTTCGAGATTGCAGGTAAAAAATAAATACTAGCTACTGAAATTCTGTTCATCGCAGTTGATATTGTTGGAAATACTGAGGAAATTGGCCTTGTGAAAGACCAAGGTGAAACTTGATCGGGGGCATATTGAGACTGATAGTTTGAGATCATCTGAAAATAGAGTTACACGCAATTGGAGATGTTAGAGGAACCCCAATGGCTTTCTCGCAAACCTAGCCATGAAAGTGTTATTGCCGCTGAAGCTATTGCAGATCAAAAAATGAAATAAAATTACTAAAAAACAATATGTAAATATTCAATTCCACAAATTGATAGTCTATGGCTCACTTAAGAATATCCCAAAAGCAGCCGGACAAAAGTGGATAGATTCCCGTTATATGGAAATATGCTATAGCTGGGGTATTTTTAGGTGCTGGAGATATCAAATTAGGAACCAGCCGTGGACCCAAAATGTCGCAGCATATCATTCTTCTATCCGAGGACAGTACAAAATTTTGACAATCCCAACTTAAGCTTTGATGAACCCACATGTTACCAATAAGGATGCTAGTTTAAATGCTATGGGAAACTGGACCGTGAATACATATTTTTAAACATCTTTTAGAGTTTTCATTTTTGGATATTTCTGTGCTACACATACAGAATATGTATCTCGAGAAGCTACAGTCAGATCCGATCGGATGGACTCTACGCATTGTTGGGTTCGGACTGAAAATTGACTCTATGCGGTCTCTAAAACCTAAACCTAACTCAGCCTCTTGAATATTAAGCCGTTCATTTTTTTACAGCAATATACCGCTACACCATTTAAGCTTGTTATAAAACTTAGGCAAGTTACCAAGAACAGCTATGTCATAAACCCTTCTTATCACTATAACAAATCGTACGCCATGTGGATCAAAATGCTAAACAATGTCGCAACCTGATGGTTGTACAACTAAAACGATGACGAAAATTTAAAAAAAAATTCTATCCACTGTGAATTTATGAAGAATCATAAAATCGGCAGTTTATAATTGACACATCATTCCAGAAAAAGCCTGGTAAAACTCCACATTTCTAAAAACAATATAAATATATATAATTGCCTAAAATATATAATAATATATAATATTTTGAACAAATATAAAAATAAAATATAGCAACAACAACCCAGAAATTTGAAACATTCAAACAATTTTCACTGTCAAACTTTGAACTAGAACAACACTCATCATACGCTGAATTCTCATCGCATTTAAATATTAGATTCATTAACATAAACATAAGCGATGCAAATATCAAAATTTAGGCAATCAATGAACGAATGAATCAGTCAGGATAGTTGATCCGTAAAAATATAAGATTATGCACTAATTCTGTGCCCTGGACTGCAAACCTGGAAACAGGTTTCCAGTTTAGATGATCTCGATAATTTTATTCAAACTAAAGGATGAATGGGACGAGATTGATGATTGCAGATAGAGTTTCCTTTGATTTGTTTTGAGACGATGTCACTAGTTTCAAATGCCTTTTTCTGCAGCTCATAATTTTTGCTTGAGCTTACCTAGATGTTACTCTAGACAGTCTTAGGTTGAGAAATAGTTGAGAAAAATTCCACATGGCAAAGTGATGTTTTTATCACCTGCATAAAAACTGAAAGCACCATATTGGTAGATTATATCGATTTTTGATAACAAACACCCTGGCAGAAATGTGAACCCGAATTTTTGGACGATTCAGTTGGTGATTTTGAGATAACAACAACCATGGCGTACGCACCTATAGTGGACTCTCGCGTAAAATTTTTTGGACGTTTCTGTTCCAGTGTTTTCGATGACCATGTTTAATCACTGACTATAATGCCATTTTTTTGATTTATGATGATATGAAGTACCGTTTGCCACGTAGAATTGGATCATCGAATCGCTGGTCCATGTCACCTTTAGGGATCGTACGTTATTTGGTTTAAACTTATGAACAGCTACTGTTATGCATTCCAACACTGAACAGTTCATGTAGTGGTAAGACCATACGTGAACTATCCCGACAGAGACACGGAGGGCAAGCAAGAAGATCAACAAAGATCTCAGCTGTTAGAACTAATTTCTGAATTGGTTTGAAACTAACATGCTTTTAACATCAAACGTATCAATGTTACATTATATAGTGATGAAATGGGAACGTGTTTGGTCCGCATTGGGACTGATTCAATCTCGAGGAATGCGAGCAATTTGAGGAATACGAAATTTTGATTCAGCTTCTTTTACTGGGGGATTTTGATATATTATCTAATTTTCCAGAGCTGCATCCACCCCAACCAACCACCACCAGACAGGATCTGAGCCAATAATTTGTGATTTTGATTATGAGGGAACTACGATAAGATGTTGGCACAGATGTAGTAGAACTGAAAATAATATCTGTTTCGGTTCCCTGATTAAAATGAGTACGCTTTAAATTCAGTTACACAAAGCTAACATGAAATTCATTGGTTGTAAAACGACTGTTTTTAAATCGATTCGTATTAAAAAGACTGGTTTTAAAACGACTTGTTTTAAATTGGCTAAGACGGGAATTTTAGAACCTATCAGTGTTAAACACATATATATACCTGTTGCTAATTTGGTTATGTAAACGGTTAGCTTAAACTTCACTTAGCTGATAGTGTGAGTGATAACTCTATTAAAATTCATCTCACTTAAGTGGACCCATATCGAACAAAATCAAATCCACAAATGTGAAATTTAAATTACTTTATTTATGAAAACGAAATCAAATCGAGTCGATTAGAATCGAGTAAAAATATAAGTTATTTTAACGACAAATCTTTCATTTCTACCATATCGCTGTACACTTCTTATCGTAATTGCCGCAAAAACATACCCTCCGCGCCCTCCTTGTTTACATTGTTTTCTATATATGTCATCTTCGTATTTGTTCTTGCACCGGTTGCAACGCTTCGGCGAAAAGGGTGCTATATAAATGTTGCTATTATTATTATTATTACGGGCGTCCACGTGGAATAATGTTACGATTCTAAAGGTATCAAAGTTTAAGCTAAGACTTTAATATTAAGTTCAGACTATCAAAAACAGCGTAGCAAATTGTTTTGTTACTTTAGCATCTCATATTAAAATATTGCTCAAAGTAATTAATTATATATTTAGTTCTAAAATTAGAAAACGTCGCAAAACGAACAAATTTAAATTGTCTCATAGCGTTCACCCATTACACAATATCGAAAAACAACATATCATAGACCCGATCAAAAACAAAACTCTATTTGCCGACTAAATGTAGAATTGCCTTATTAAATTAATATGAAATAAGATAATATTAGTACTATAGCAAATATTGACTTATAATATTAGTTATCATATATGTATACTTCGAATCAATTACTGTTATTTTTGCTAAAGTATGAGGCCACTGGGAATCAAGTACCAGGTCTATTTCGTGAAGCATCAGACGTTCTAACCACTATATTTCATAAACTTGTTCGCACAGTATTGATATATACATAACTTATTACCGTCCGGTGTATAATTTAGGTCTCTACAGATATCACATATTTTTTCCGGGAGCACACTTTTTCCAAAAATGGATATATTCTGGTCTATTTTTGAATGACAATGGAGCATCTAGTTTACGTTGTTGAGATCACACAAGTGAATATCAATTCTAACGAAACATCACTTCGCTAGTTAGAATATCACCACAACAATCCAACCGTTTCAAGCGGGTCCATGGTGTAGTGGCTAGCACGTCTGCTGCGCACGCGGAACGCCCGGTTTTGGATTCCCGGTGGACCCATTCTTTAGCTTGAGCGGCATTTAACAAAAAAATAGCTAACATAGCTTATATTTGGTGAAGCCGACGTGATTCCCGTGCAGATCAGTCTATGCGAAGAGCAATGAGCTCAAAAATGCCTGCTCCGCAGCTGGCCGCGGGGGTTGTGTAGTGATCACACAAGTAATAGTTACTGCTAGCGAAACGTCAATTCGCTAGTTCGAATATCACCACAACAATCCAACCGTTTCAAGCGGGTCCATGGTGTAGTGGCGATATTAGTGAATGGTATTAGTTGTGGTTATGACCTTGCTGGATTTTAGTCAAAAGTGATACGAGTTTCCGCGAATGACAAAATATTGATGGATAGATATATTTGTAAAGTAGTATAACTAAATATAAATGTTGCAATATATACAAGACGTCCATAAGTGAGTATATATGAATGTTTTATTCGTTACAGCAAAATCATAACGTCGAATTGTGTTTCCAAATTTTTTTACTGCTGTTAATACTAACCTTAATTTAGACTGTTCAGCATCCACTTCAATTTGCACTTCAAACTGATGTTCAGCAGTTTTCAAAAATTCATCCGGCCTGAAACTTGTTCCAGAAGAAACGTTCCGCATAAATAAAGTTGTTCAGCTCGCTAAGCATCCGCATCTTCCAGACGTATACACATTGGTTTCTAACATCCCAAAGAAAAAAATTTACGTGGCGTTAAATGAAGCCACTCAAATAGACCCGGCGACTTATCCATTTGCCAGTGAATGCCTCATCAAAAAATTCCTCAACGTTCTTGGTGTAAAGGGGCGGAGTACAATTCTGCCGCAAGAATCTGTTATCATGATCTGTTAGCTCCACAAAGTCTGGAAACGAACTGTTCCTTGAGCATGGTTAGGTAGGATTCTCCAGCGACGTGTAACTCAAAGAAGAAATCAGACCGTTTCAGTGAGCTGTAATATAACCCATGACTTTCGTATAGTTGATTTGCTTCTCAACTACGATGCGGGTATACTCCTAGGCCCAGTAGTAAAAATTAAGTTGACCTACTTTGCCAGCAAGTCTGAAATTGCTCTTCGTACCATCAAATAACAAGTCCAGAAAGATAGGATTGCTGTACAGCTGGACTATTCATTTAACATGCCGATATTAATCTTCCACATTTATAGCATGAACTAGAATTAGATAACAGGGTTTTAGTTTCACAATATCACAAGTGTCGATATTGACGTCATAGTCTTTGCATAAAGTCGCCGAATTGAGCTAATTGCCGATTTGATTTTCGCAAGCGAGCAATAATTTTGTCCAGAGATTCAGGAATGTTCACCAACTAGGTCTGTCGCTGTATGTAAGATCCGCGACTAAATTTTGTTTTAAAGAATCTGCAGTTGATTTTGAGAAAATAACTGAAATGTAGGCCGTTTAGTGTCAGAATTGTTTGTCTCCCATCGACTAACAACACCGACATCGTCTAATTTTGAGTACAGCCGACCGCACAATATTTTGTCCTTATTCGAAATATTCATGACTGCGCCATGAATGCCGCGAACAATAAACTATTAGGAAAATGATAAGTTAGTAGTTGGGCCACCGCCTGCGCCATTGCACCCACCAAATCAGAACCAACTACTCCCTAAAGGACCTTGCCTTGGGAACATTATCGTATATATATATATATGTATTCTTGATAGTGTTAACACGTTATGCACATTGTAATCATCATTTATATTTATTTAATAAATATCAGAGTTTAGAGTGAAGCCGAATTTACGTCGTCGAATCTGAGTGTAACAACCGAATGCAAGTCTACGTCAATTGTGTGTTGCTGCGACAACTTGGGATTCTAAAATTGCTATAGTGGTTCGTTCAGATCTACACGGCAAACTCAAGTCCAGTGCTTATAAACGTTTAATCGTATGGATACATAATCGAAATGCGTTTTCGCAGTGCTATCCTTATGACGTAAAAAACAACTTAGGCAGCAGGGTCATAAATTTAAATCAATCGATTTTCAGCTGGAAACTAAATTGGCGTAAAACGACTTTATACATACTTATTTATATTTATATATAATTTATTAATTTCTATATATATATTTAATATATAATGTATTTGTTGGTTAGTAAGCCTATAACGATTTTAAGACGGAATAAAAAGCGTTTTTCATTTGAGCGATAAATAAGGTTTTCCGGTCCGGATTAAGCAATTAATCAATATTAATTTGACAAAATTTCTGAAATAAAATGGTAGCTCATGGGTATATGGCAATGCTATTCAAATGATATAAGCGATATTTATTTCCACGCGAACAACTGTACTTGGGCTACGATTTGGAAAATACCCTATAGTAAGGGGCTAAGGTTTTTGCTTTTCGAATGGTTCTCGAAGGATAAGCCTGTGTAACACGTATATGAAGGTGCGTAAAAGATTGCTCAGAGATATTTACAAATTTTTGATCATCGAGAGACAATGACCATAAAGTTGTGTCAACAAAAAATTAAATGAAAGATCTTCAATAACTGTGTTCGCGCGTATGTGATCACGATGTATAGAACATTTATATGTTCCTGTAAATATAAACCGGTGATACCCAAAGGATTGCCCCCGACGTTTGGGGAAAGTTTCATTATTCCCAACTACCGTTGAGCCATTACGCACTCAATTCGAGAAAAATAAGCAAATTTTTGTACCAAATCCACAGTCTTTTATACAAAAGAAAATAGTCCATTATGCTATTTTTCCATAAAAATATAGTACCCTAGTTCTGCGTTTTATTACTTTTGTCTAGGTCCAAGCTAAAATTTCCGACGCCGACGGTCCAAAATGAATTTCTGCTGGGTTTTTTAAAATTATAACTTTCTGGCGACAAGTATAATAGCAATTTATAACAAAGCTAGACATGAGGAGTCTGTTTCCGGTTTTGCTTGCTGTTTTCCTTTTTTGTTTCAATTTTTTTTAAATTTTCATTAAAGTAAAACAATTTTAACGGTAGTTGGGAATACGCCGACCTAGGCGCTTAGTATTTATTTTAGGTAAGTTTGTTCACAAAAAATAGACAAATGCAATTCAGCAGCAAGCAGCTGCGCATTGCTGTCAAAAATTGATTAATAATGTTGATTTGTACAAGTCATTGCGAGACAAAGTGTGCTCACAATAGCGTAAGCGTGAAATGTGTGTCAAGCTTCAGTTTCATGCCTTTTAAAGCTTTTCAGTAAAGCTTTATTTTTACAAACACTTCATAGAAATTGTTTTCTTCCGTTTTAATTTTAAAAAATTCAATATGAAACTAGCTTCCACATTTTGACGTTTATTAAAAACGACGATTATAGCATATTGTAAGAAACTATACAAATTAATAAGGGAAAACCTACAACCGTTATATAATTTTTGGGAACAAAATACGAAGACAATTCGGCTGAATTTCTACTATTCTTGTACGTCGCTAGCAGTATGGGGCAGTATTTAGACTTGTAAAATTAATAATTTTTCAATGACTGAGCAAGATGGCAAAAACGATGGTTAAAATTATAAGATAATGCGGAATATGCAATATCAACTGGTGTCTATTTTTTACTTCAGCTGTATACGTACTCACCGTCAGAGGACCCAAGAGGATAGGCTTTCGGGCCATCCAGAAGGATATGAGCAGGTCAGCGTTCTGAGGGATGTCGTCAGGTGTGATATTTTCGAATTTGTTTGGGACTCAACTTTTTCGATTTTTTGCCAATTTTGTCCCGACTTGTGCCCATTTCCCGCAATTTTTGCCTATACTCCCATCGACTTTTGCCAATTTTTGCCAAACATTCAAGCCCTCAAGCGGAAGCAGAAAAGGCGAGGGATGGTGTGCGGTACCTCAGGGGGATCTGACTACCTTCCATGCAGGGGGGGGGGGTCGTCGGCGTTGCCCCAATGACAGGGGTACGAACATCAGGGGTGGGTAATCCGCCGTCTTCTTCTATGAGCATGTATTTCAGATGCCTTCGGAATTCTTGATCGTTAAAAGGAAATGCACTCGACAGCGAATTCATCTCATTTCGACTGAAATTATCCGTTCGGAATGTGAATAATAACGTTAAACAAGCATGTGTTTGTTTTAGCGTTTTTTGCACGTCCTGTGTGTCATTTATATAACGATTTATTTAGTCTCTCACAAGCTGACGAAAGTTCAAATACGAATATATAAAAGGTCGGACCATATTTACTGCACCATCCCCCTGAGACACCGCTACCCCCCCCCCCCGTGCCAAAGGCGTGCGGAGATTGTAGAATAATTGATAATAATGGTCGAAATTTTCCAAACATTGGCAAAAATTGGGGAAAATTCTTGCAAAAATTTGAAATGTCGGCAAATATTGTGTGTAAAATGGGCAAAAATAGAGAAAAATATGAGTTTCTAAAAATAAAAAAATTATACCGCCCGCCGTTCCGATTTTGTCCGCCCCCTCCTCGAACTTCTCTACCCTGATCCGGCGAACCTTGGACACCTATCATATGTGAGCATCATTTATATCTTTGTGACACATATCATTTATACTATATAATTGGCTATCTAAATTATTGTAACAATGCATCGTTTACGTTATAAAGCACCCCCATGTGAAAGTTTTGTCCACCTCAGTGTCTCTGCCACCATCAAATGTGTCTTTGACACCATAGTGTTTGTGATTGTATTTTCAGGTAGTATACATAGGTAGTGTAGTGTCGATAATAGTATGGTGTAGACCACACCATAAAATTTTTATGGTATCGGCTACACCATGCTATTATTTACACGCCTTATATAATGCGTTTGTGTATGATGTCATTGACATAGTCAGTAATAAACAATAGGTAAATTTAGCCACGGTAATTAAGTTGATGGTGTCTTGTACACGGTCTGTTGCATTCTATAGTGTAGATATATAGCGTATACCATTGGATGGTGTGGTCTAGAACCGAACCTGGCTCAAAACAAGTGAGGCCTCTGCTCGAGTTTGGTCAATTTTGAAAACACAGCGATAGTTTTAGCACCGTTCGGCTCACCTTCTGAAAATACTCAGTTTGGATATTTTTATAAAAAAGTTATTTCGTTTTTTTCTTTTCCCAATGGCTCCCAACAATACCCAAGAAAATTTATTTCGATAAAGGCATAATTTCATCTAAGATCCGAACCGAAGTGACAGGATGTGTCGAATGGTGGCAAAATCAGCCTAATATGGGTTAACGAAGTGAGCATACTTAGGGTAAAGTCTTAGGCATTTAAGATATCGCATAAATGGAAAAATCTCATTCATTCATGAACTGATTGATTTGACTTTACGACCATGAGACTCAGCTTGTCAATGCGGTTCGAATGTTAGATGAAATTATGCTTTTATCAAAATAAATTTTCCGAAGATTTTGGGTATTAAGAGGAGCCATTGCGAACCGAAAAAAACAAAATAATTTTTTTATAAAAATATCCAACTGGGTATTTTCTTAAGTCCTCTTCAACATTGGTGAGAATGATATATAAAATTATGCATTAATCGAGAAAAATTTTTTTCCAAAATTTTCAAAAAAAAGGAAAAAAATATTTTGTCCTAAAATTGCAGAAATGGGTATTTTCACAACCACCTGAGTGGAATAGTGCTAAAATTATAGCTGTAGATACAAAATTGACCAAATTCGGACTGGGGCCCTGACCGAATAATGTCGAAAACTTTTGTATAATACTCAAACATGATGCCAAACAAACAGAATTCTAAAGACAGATGGAAGGGTTGAGGATTTACCCTCTTCCTTCCTATGTCATAGCCTTTCCTCTTCTTAACTCCTAAGTCCTAAGTCCTCCTCCT
>JASANE010010959.1:0-20942 GCA_030248225.1 Trileptium ribeirensis
GATCCTCATGCAAATAATGATCTTCTAGCGGAAGATGAAAAAATCGAACAGCCCTCGATACTATTTACGGTCTTACTCTACGAGCTATTTTAAGTAGTTTCGGATAATAATGAAAGTTCTTCGAATAATTAATACTATAACGGCACTGCAGCATTGACGGCGCGCTCCCTTAAGGCAGTAAAACAGAGTGGAATGCTCATAACATTTTTCATCGGTATTGATAAAAATATGCCGATATCGCATCCAGCTGCTGCCACTACAATACGAGAGCTTTCCTAGGCATGGCCCATATTGCACATACACTTGTCAGCTTGATACAAACTTACCATACCATCAAAAACACCCAACGAAATCCAGAATTTTATGCTATAACTTCCGAACATGTGATTTCTAATAAACACGCTTTGTTTTGAATACGAGAGCTGAGGTAAACGAAGTTCGAAAGGTTAACCTTATCTCACTCAGATCTCTTGAAAATACAACTTTGTCGGTGTATAAAAGACGTATTTCTATAACTATCAATGTTCACGACGGTCACTGTACATATTGCTTCAATATGTGGGAACAGTTGAGATTAGCACTGATCTTATTCAAAGTTATATGAAGCAAAACATGCAGCCGCGGGTTTCGATACTTTTACAAGTTCCATTTTGGAAATTTTGTGAACTCAACTGTACATTTGAGTGCGCTTATGACGAAATTGCTTTGGGCGAATCACAAAATTCAGTATGAACCGTTTATATTATAATGTCATCTTTATTATATGACCAAACAATAATATCATTTTAGCTCTGTAATAGCATCTTCACCATTAAGCACACTCCGCTGTATTTCTAGCTATTTTATAAGTCGCTTTGTTCAGACCGTCCCATTATCAAATGATCGGGATCTAGCACATCATTACCTCTTTAAATTATTAAAATTATCTATTAAATTACCTCTTTAAAGGCTTCAATTCTAATGATTTCAGCATATAGGTTTTGTATTTGCAAAATTTCACTGAACTACATATTTGTTTGTAGCGTGTTCATTATTCTGAAGGGTTGAGACATCGTCGTTGCTAATAAATCGTCAACACTAAACGTAACTTTATTCGGTAGAGTAATTTTAATACGTAAAGTATAGACATCATATTTATTAACTAAACATTCTGTATTGGGATGGTACCAGATGATAACTCATACCAAACGCAGAACAATAGCATAACCTACGGTATATCAATGTATCAATTTTTAATTCATTACTAATAATATTTATTAAAATTATGACAAATTTAACATAAGTTACCACTGTCTTCCACGAGACTTGCGAAAGGATTACTGCCAGCTATCTGCTGTTGTGCAGCATCTACCATTGGTTGTTCAATGTCTTGATAAAGGCGCTGCAGTGCAGCAGGACCGCCCGGAATACCCTGCAACAGCAACGATAGGTCGAACAATTATTACAACACTATGTCGTTGTACAGATTTGTTTTTATTTATCTTCTCTGTAAAATGATCAGACATATATATACGTAGGAACGGTAGTCGATTTTGAAATTTTCGAATTTCATACACGTAAAATTATAAATTTTCGAACACGTCTGGAAGGAAAAAATTATATGCCGAACTGCTTTCGACACGACAGCATTTCGGTACAATAATTACTAAACGGCAGGGAGTAACCGGAGTACCGGTTCCGGCGAAAATAGTGTTGCGGTTGCAGGCAAATGGCAAAAAACATGCCGAAACCGGAATTCCGGTTTAAAAATTCTGTTTGAAATTTTCCACATGTTTGCTTCATCTGTGGTCCAAACATATATGTGATATATGCACAGAATCAAGTTCCAATGCAGCCAAGCAAAAGAGAGAATTATCTCAGCAATTTCCGTGTGAAATGTAAGTAGTGCACCTAATTTCAGTAGGAATTTATATCTTAACCTCCAGGAGTTTGTTAACAAAACAGAGCCAGGTCGATGCTTGCAACAGCCGCTTAACGCATTCAGAAGTCTGCGGGGTATGTTAGAATTAAACCGTTTTAACTCGGTAACAGAGTATGGATAATTTTAGAAGTACTTATCTGTAAGCTTCACTAACATAAATACCGTCAAGCACCAGCCAGTGCGCTCGTAAACTTTATAAATCACTGTAAATTGAAGTAAAGTTACGTTATCTGTAACGCAGCCATAAACTGAGGTCTTGGCAATGAACTGTATTTATTGACACTATGCGAGCAGTATCACTGTTTGTCTAATTTATAGCATTCTGATTAGAAAGTTATGATTATAATCTAACTGACGGGCACTGATTACCCAACGCTACACTAAACAGTGTCCTTGACCACTGATCAGAAAATTACCTTCTATATTTTCTCTTAGAACTATATAAAGCAATAATTTCAAGTTTCCTACAGAATAACATGTAACAAACGCATGTGTAGCAAAGGAATGCGACTGAAGACAGTGAAAGTGTTTATACTACGTTCCATGCGCTATAGGCACATCCAATTTGATGCAATATACCCAAAGGTGTATAGTGGAAGGCATTTTTTCTGAGTGTGTGTTCAAAAACCGACATATTGAGCGATCAATATACATTACCATCTTCCTCAGTCTCTTTAAAGTTCCAGAAAAGCAATAATGCCACCACAATACATTAAGTTTAATGTAAAATTTATTTTTAATACATTTTAAGTCCACGGTACCTTCATTTTCCTTCATCTGTTTTACCATATATAAGTTTCGACACCAGGTTTCGCTTCCGGCTCCAGTTTAAATGGACGGTTCCGTTTGCTGGTTCCGGTTATTCACTGATAAACAGTTTTAACACAGTAATCGAGCAGTTACAGCACCATTGTCCAATTAGACTACTACACACTGAAAACGAGAGCAAAAATGCAAAACTGCTTTTGACAGAGATACGGCACACGCCAAGTCCATGTAGGCTCCACGTTTGTTTGAAAAATTTCAAATTTTCTCCAAAATGTGTTCCAACTTTGTTCGAAATTTTTGGAGAGATATGTTAAATTCGCTTGAGAGCAGTTCGAAATTTGTTCGCTAACAAGAAATTTAGTCAATTTCTGTTCGATGTTCGTTCGCGCGAAACTTTACACTCATTTCTGGCGGATACTGCAGCTGGCTATTATTGTAGCGCAGTGCCACAACTATAAGAATTGATACGAGATAATATGTGCTAATTGGTCAGCCACACTTCTGTATAGGCAGATAACGTATATGTAATATCGACGCTGCTGCACGGCGCAGTTCCAAACGCCGTGCCCGTAAAAACCTCGCTACCGTAACTTTATGGGCGGACATAGTCTGCTAGCTTCGGATCAACCCCTTCGGCCAGACACAAGAAGCTACGGAGCTTAGCGAGCCGCAGGAGTGCTTCACGGACTGTGTTGGGATCCCGCTGGATGGGTTGCACACGCCGCCGACGTAGTACTACCTTTGAAGTCCCCAGTGTCAACTGGAAGCGTCAATCGGGTATATCGTTGGGGTTCATCAAGTGCAATTTTCCCCAAGTTCACCTGTAGCCAGTGTGGCCTCCACTAGGGTCCGACAATCTCTAGACGTTTGGACGTTTGTCTTTCCCACTACGAAGTTAGGCAGGCGGTCCCCTCGAATCCTCGTTGACGTTGAGCCCTTGGAGCTCTCGTACTCTAATTTCGTAATTCAGTCGTACACATACATTAAATAATTGTCAGCGAACCAGCGACCTCGTACCTTTCTGACGTCAAGCCTGAACGCAGGTCGTCGACAGTGGCGACAATTTCAAACCCCTTTAATACAAATCGCCACATGCATCATCAAATAACGCAAGGAGACAATGGATTTTTCAGTGATTATTTATTGACAAGCAAATCGGTTACACGCTCAGGTACTAGATAATACAATGCGATTATGTATTTAATAACACTGGCGTATATCAATAATAGTAATGGTACAAGCAATACAGCACATATGCAAGGTTCACGCCGCTAATGAGACTAGCTCAAACAAGGGGTCATAGCCTTCCTAATCGACAGGAGTCATAGCCTTCCTAGTACAGACGTAATCTATATCACCTACGACAACATTTAGCTTTTACGAATAGTCCGGTGACGACTGTGATTACCTTGCTAAACGGGAAAAGTGGGGAAAGGAAAATGGACACGTATGCCCAACGATACAGCTAACAGGGAGCCAGAAGCTAAATGATTTCTCAATAATGCCCACCGAATGCTTCAGGTAAGTGAAGGCTGCTAGTACATAACGATCAACGAATAGAAGTGACAAAATGAGTTACGTTCAGGGTTCAGGTACGATAACGTAACAAGAGGGAGAGAGACACTAATGTCGGGTGCAAATCGACAGCTTATCCTATTCTACTAAGGACTACTTATGACAACTAGGTATACAGGATACAATAATTTTATACATCCAGAATATACAGCACTCAATATCATACAACGATCAATAGTTCAACAGAATAGCGTGCCAAGATTCAATACATCAATGAATAGTATGGTACACCCGAATGACATGATACTAAATATTCGCTGACTCGTTATATTTTTTGCAAACGCCTATATCTTAATTATCCAACATTGTAAATAGTTAAGATGAATTTTTTCTAATCTATCTTGTTCCTAAGTGAATCTTTTGAAATCAACATTATTTAACGAAATCATAACGCTCGCTTTAGGGTCAGGGTTGATTACTTCCGAGAACATGTTTATTATACGCAATTACATATGTAGGGAAATTTTGAACGACAATTCCATAGCAGTCTTTTTATTTAGTTCAACTATGACTTATCCGGCAGCTAGTTCATCGGTACTTAAAATACCCACTGACTGGCAATTCGTATTAGTTAATATGGGAAATTTCTATTAACGCTGCGTCGATTTCCTTCTGGGTCCATAGTCCAATCTACATAAATGGTGTGGAATACATAGAAATTTGAATTTCTCAAAATTGTAAAAACCTTTCTCAGTGAAAATTTGAACAAAGGCTAGACTCGGCCTATATTTTGAATTCTAAAAACCGAGGCAACGGTGTTCATAAAATCGGCTCATCGGATCAAGATCCAACTGGTGCGACAGTATCCCACGATGCTACTAAAATTTTACCGTTCCACATCAATTTACTAACACCGGTAAATTCGATATTGCAATTGCAGTGACGGTGAAATTGATCAATGGTGTAAATTTGTAAAAGCCTGAGCGGCTTTTGCACCGCTCGGGCTTGGTTTCCGTATATCCTTTGAACAAGCTACGGCTTTGTTGGACTCGCAGGCTCAAACAAAAGGCCCAAGATTCTCTACTGTAATTTAGTTACAAACGATTAAACCTTTAGGTGGGAGCGACTCACTTTCGAATCACCGGGCCATGAACCTGGTTGAATCCTGCCACCATAAGGATTCCGTTTAAAAGATGAAATACATATGTGTCAATTTTCAAAATTTTAACAAAATTCCTAGATTCAATTTTGTGCAAGATGACTTTAATTAGTTTTGGTTTCTACCGGCAAATTTTCAATGTGCATATTGTAACGTTAATTTTGATCAGGCTTCAAGTTTAGTCCTTGCAATACAATAGCTTCGCTTAGACATGCTTAGTTGTATGGTGGGAAGACACGTGTGGGAAATCTTCCGGTTGCGTCATCTGTTGTTTATTGTATTTATCATGTGTACTGTGTGTTTATATGTATTATTGTGTCACTATTGAAATATTTAGTCATTTTGTAATGTTAGGGTTGCGTCATCTATTGTTTATTGTATGTATCGTGTGTACTATGTGTTGTTTATAATTATTAGTGTGTAACTATTGAAGCTTCATACTTTTAATATGTGTAGCGTTATAGTGACGTGTGTATAAAATCATATTAATTCGTGTGTATAAAATCGTACTAGTTTGTTGTTTTGAAAATTGAACGCATGTGTAGATTCGAGTCGTCTGAATATAAGAAATTAGAAAAAATAGACAGGGGAGATAATTTGACGGTAGTGAGATTTTTGCACCAAACAGCATAGGGCACATTATGGATCATCCACGCCAAATTTGACCTCATCTGTAACACCCTTTAATAAGCTATGGATCTCATCCCATGTCTAGCTATAGGAATTATATTGTTTCTTGAAATTATTACGATTAAGAAAGTTTAAAACAAAAATTTTAAAATTTGTGTGCCGGGGCTATTGGTTAGTTACCTATCGGATTTGAGTGTAAGCCCTGGGTGCACTAACCATTACACATACATTAGCGGAAATGTGTGTTTTTGCTGGATTTTCCGAAATTTATTAGTTAGGGATTCCGCGAATTTCGCAAAAACTTATTCTCAAACGCAAAAATTTAAGTTTGGGAGAATTTCAAAATTCCAAAAATTTCTCTGTCTATACTGTGTAAACCACGGGTTAAAGAATCTTCTAGGTTTCTGGTCCGGGACAAAAAGTTTATTTAAGCTTACGCACGCTAAGCTTAAGCAATTCATTTCTGCAGTGGTGCAAGCTACTCGCGTAATTACGAATTATTCAATCGGCGCATTGGTGTATCGTGTGATTTATCCTGTACCAACGTAAGTATATGTTATTCTGTGTAAGTTATGTATGTGTTACCTTCGGCATAGTCAAATATCGCGTGAACTTAATGTGGAACAAACACGTACAGATAAAATTTAAGCATAGATCCGGTTGTTCATTGATCTTGTCAAACTGTGCATTCCCGGTTTAAATCATGACTCACGTGGGTTACAATATACAATATACGTGGGTTACAACGTGGAGTAAAGAATGTTCATGAGAATAAAGAGTAAAATCTAATAAAATCCTCGAAACCAAAATGACAGCAAGGATCAGCATGTGCTGATTTTAAATATTTATAGGAAAGAATTGTTTAACCTCGGTCGGGTCAAGATCACTCCCTAACTCCCACTTTGTGTCGTGACATCATACAAAACTAACCTCCGCGACTGCAGCGTTTATTTTATGCCTTAACTCATTTCCGAGGGGGAAATCAGAATGACTAGTTCAAAGCTGAAAAGTTTCCTACAAGTCACTCGGGGCCGGACTCACACGGCGGACGGACAACGGAGGACAGTACGGGACCGACAATCCGAGTACGGATGATGGCTACCGAAGTTGGATTCTAGAACCACGGTTTTCCTATTCATGACAAAAGCTTGTCTTCGACTTATTCACCATCCTATAGCCACACCCACACTTCATAGCGATCCGCCATCCTCCGCCGTTCATCCATGGTTTACACAAGAGACTATACGAGTCGAACACCACGAAACGAAATGACATGAATTCGTCTTCTAATGTAAGCGTAGAAGCCGAGCAGTAAAGTCGCCGAGCTGCCGAGGTCAAACAGACACGATGTTTCCTGCGGAGAGCTAAGCCCAACTGTGGGCTTCTTTGGTCCCCCCGGACTCCGACTTATCGGAGGTCGTTTAATTAAGAGCGGGGTTTCGGTCTTTTCCTAATTTAACCAATAAAATTTTAAAATAAAAGATATTCCAAACGGTGTTGGTTCTAAACTAAAGTATATTCCAACATTCCTTTGAATTTGAGTAATTAGTTAGCTCGTTAAATTTTACGAGCGTCAACTAGATGCTGACCAAAGCATAAACCCCATTGTGTTTATTTCCACATTCCTAATTAATCCCTAAATTATATAATAATTAACAGTAACTATATTGAAGTTATTGGTATATTACTATACATACATAATATTCCTTTACAATATTTCACAATTATTACAAATACATACATCTCAAAATACACACAAGGAACAACTAATAAGGACGGTGGCTCGGGACCGGTAAGGTATCACGAGATATCCTAGCAGACCCGCTCAACCAGAAACATACTAATAATACAGCGAATCATTACTACATTGAGCAGGTAGGTCATGCAAGATTCGCATGACCAACATATACGTCAATAAGAATCAATCATGAAATTATATATACGATACAACAAAGACACAAATCAAGTAGTTAACGTTTTCTTAGTGCTGTTACCACGAATCAGGCATATATGCAAAGCAAGTATTCGATCATTATTCACACAATTACAATAGGCAATACAATTATAACGACAAATCATATAACTACAACAATATGTCATATTTAACAGTTTGGTTAAAATACAGTAAATATAGGGCAATGCCGCATTCATCAAGGTTATGAGTATTCGATCAACTTATACTCTTAACATCGCTCAGGAGAGGATAACTTCGAGTTTTGTTCAAACCAACGATATCTCTGTAGCGAACATGATCTTATGGTTCAAAAATGCTACTCATTGCACTGTGGTGAGGATTATCTACCTCGTAACGACCCAGAATGGACCTGTTAATTTACTATAATCTGTAGTTAGAGATCGGTACGTCGAGACTAGATACCTTAACCTAGATATAAGTAAGAGTTGTAAAACGTCAAAGTGGGATAGACACGATACTACGGTGTAATACGGTTTTAGAAAGACACAACACTGACTATTTACGCTAAAGGTAATAGCCTAATCTTGAGTGATAAATGTTGATCACCGCACTATTTAGTCCTAAAAAGCGGCATATATAAAAGGCTAATCTCAAAATATAAATCGTGATGATTTGTTCGAATGCAGGGTAAATCTGCATTTGAGATTGTCACCTAGTTACTGTAAAGGTCAGAAACAAAAGATGAGCATAAAACAAGTCAGGAATTATGATATCCACATTCACCATATGCGACCGTAACCTCAGTATAATGTATAAATTTTAAACATATTAGTCACAGGCAGAACACTATTGGTGGGAAAGCAGTCGTATACGAAACTAGTGCATTTATTCCCGAGATATTAAACGAAAAAGCCCAAACCAGTTGTGACATATAGACATTCCAATAAGAATATTTGCAAAATATCGCCGGAGATCATGTATGACGGCACTTGTTTGACAACAGGCGTGTTGTGTAGATGATGTATAAACTAGTGACAAGCGCCTGTTTAGAAATGTTGAAACCATAACTTCTGTATCCATATTTTGACATCAGTTGCTTTGGCATCATTTGCAAGGGCAATCTATTGGACAATACAAACTGAAACTTTTGCATAGAAGAACGTTGAAAGCGTAAAAAGAACAGCCATTTTAACTAAGAATAATGTCACAGAATGTGAAAGCCGATGTTGTACATCTCGTTCGGTCATTGCTTGGTCCGCGTATGAACTAACTAACCTCAAGGTTGCTAACAGCTCTATCATGACTACGCATAAATTCTTGCATCATTGCCGGATTTCGAACCATATCCATAGTCTGTAATTATTGAAATTTAAAGTGATTTTCAACAATAAATTCAGATTTTTTCATCAGCGAAAGGAATTATATATGTACCAGGTATTTTTTCGCGTACTGCTTGTTAAATGGGTGTCGCTAGTAACTGTAAACAAATGCTAGAACACAAATGTTTATGGGTCTACGGTATTTAAGACATTGTCAAAAGATTCAATCCGTTTGTTGATACCACAGGAAAGCTCGGAATTACCTACGGATTTTGGCATCTCCTAAGCGATATTTACCCCCCTCCCGCCATCGAATGCACCCAGACAATTCGCGGCAATTGACAAAATTGGGGGATAATTTAGGACAATTATTGGCACGAACTAGTGGATACCATTTGCAAAAAATGGGGACAATTGGGAAAACTTATGAGTTTATACAAATTCCAAAATTTTACTCCTCATCCTACACCGGAACCACCTTCACCACCTCTTCCCAATCTAACGGACCTAGGACACCTGTGGTTCAGTTAAAAAACAGAGGCAACATCGGTGGAAGGAAGGAATGAACCGAAATTTTCAAATATACCACGCTGCTTTGCTTTTATTAAAGCATTTCTGCTGATTCCAAATCGTGCTGAACACTTTCTACAAAATAACTAAGCTTCTCATAGACCAGAATAACATATTCTCAACAGATTAAAGCTGGCTGTAAACGATCGTACTAGAAGCATTCATGCTTTAACTGAGTACATGACAAACATGACTAAATATGCAAAAACGACAATTTGTTACAAAAAGGCACCAACTTAAATATACATACGAGTGTAGATACTACACTGGTGTAGCGTTAAAACATTTAAAGCCAAACAGGGAAGCGGCGCTTGGACAGCGCTGAGCATAATGGATAATTTCATTTTAAAATATACACTAGAACCATTAAGTTCTTAAATTAATTGATCGTGAATAATGATGTACGGATCATTATAGAATGGGATCGTGTTTTAAACAAAACTGTCATGTTTGTAAATAGATTTTCCAGGTGCATGGATCAACATAAAAGAATCCATTAGCGACAAAATTCAGTGCAGCACTGACCTGACGCAAAACATCTGGATTATTCAGCATATGGCCAACCTCAGGATTTCGCTAAAATATTCATAGGTAATAATAACAAATCAGAAAATGTATAAATAAGTTACAGCAGATTATGAAATGAGTAAATCTACAGGGCTAAACGGCGCAAATCTGGCTTCAAATATTTATTATTAGTCACTACGGATCAAATGATGTTGACATAACGTAAACGTTTTGATGACAAGTAATCAAGTTTCAAAGCAACGTGCTTACATTTTGCGTTCAATATTTTAATCCTTCAAACGATTGAGAATATCAAATACAATGTCCAGTCAATATTGTACCAAACGGTTTGCCGAGTTCGACAGATTATCAATAGAACGTTGCTCTCAGGCTTTGTTGTAGGCAGTTTGCCGAGGCATATTTTTACAAACGACATAATCAATTATTAATTACAGCGTATTTATAGTTACGCTATTCTGAAACAAAAATATGTAATGTTTGTTGAGTATTACGCTTTTTCGATATTTCTATATTATGAGAAATAGTAAAACACAACAAAGTAACAAACAATTTATATTTTTGTTCCTGAAAAGCATATATAATATGCTGTAGTTATAAATAATTAATTGACAAAGCTGGAATATTTGCATCAGATTCTATGCTGTCTCGACTGCTAAAAATGATGCCATGGTGGTAAATAGCCGAATACTAAAAAAATAAAAAAAAACATACGAAGTATAGGACAAATGTTCAAAATATAGAACAATATAGGACAAAAAATGAAAATATAGGAAATACAGGAAATATAGCACAATGAGTAACCATGCAAACCTTGGGTGACTCGAACCCTGGGCCCCTAAGTTACATACCCTGCGCAAAGCTATCTTGGAGAACTTGATTTTTTGGTATCGTTGGGCTTCAGTGCAGCCGTGTAAGTGTGATGCCTAAATATGTTTATATTTTCCAGACACATATTTTACGGTAAAACAGCCGCATTTAGTGGTAATAAAGATTTTATGAATTTGAAGATCGCATGCAGCTACTGTAGCATAAGCTTCATTGATAAAACATATTTGTGCGAATAAAACGTGCTGCACATTCGGAACCTACCAAAAAATATTGTTAGATTTCACCGTGCCACACCAAATTTAATTACTAAAAATAATCGCTAAACCTTTTACCTTATTGGATTGCCTTTTCTCTCGATAACAATGTGTAACACGTTTTTCGGCGGGAATGGAAAGTTACGGAGCAGTAACTCCATACAATAAAAATTTTTCACAACAAAAATCAGCTAACAATTGGAACAAAATTATTATTTACCCGACATCGACGACCGAAACCAAACCTTGTTTCACAAAACGACTCTTCAACGACTCAACACAGCGATCTCAATTTTAGTGGAATACAGTCAATCCTTCTGCACAATGCACTTTGGCTGATTGAATAGTTAACCATTCATTACGGCCTTATTGAAACGGAGTTAGCAAGGCGTGGGTATTGAGGGCGCTAGTGGGAAAAATCGTAAATTGTTTTGGTTTTTCGTCTATTTCTGTCTGTCGCTGTCAATCAACTCATCTTTGGATGCACGGATTTCGACTAATTTTTGTTCAATAGCAAAAGTCATGAAGATGTGCGTTTTAGTTGAACTCGAAGTGCTCCGATCTGCGACCCCATTTGCCGGATCAAAATCGCAAAAAAACAAGTTTTTAAGGACTCTTTGCGAAATCTGGACATACAGGTACCAGTGTTTCACAAGCTATATCTTGCGACACAGGCTTCGCATCAGAAAGCTGACACACAGAATACCTTGGTTTTGCTAGCTATTGTCGAACTTGGATTAACATTATAATATATAACATTCACCGACTATATTATACCATTTCTTGGGGTTTCAAGGGTTTTAAAGTTGATGAACTCGGTTTCCAAAATGTAGTGTGTTTTCATTTTTTGATTGGTGACGTATTGCGTCCAGGACATAAAATATTGCCTATAGGTTTTTCTGAACTCTGGATGTGACGATTTGGTTATCTAGAATCTAGAGTGCATATTCCATACCTTTTCGAGGATTTTCAATGGGTTTAAGGTCATTGAACCTGATTTCCAGAATATAATCTGTCTTCAGTTGTTTGGTTACGTATTACGAGTACACTGGATGGCTGAATATGGTGGTTTGCTTATTTGGAGACCAACACGAATACTTATTGCGTTTTCAGTTGTTTTCGATGGGTTTACACTTTAGTGTTTTAATGCGTTCAGGATTACAGAAGCTTTACTGTAGTGTAATACATCAAACATAAAGCCTGTTACAAGTGACTACAAAATGCCCACTTGATGAAACGACGCTTTCTCCGTTTCACCTTCGCTTGCGATATACTAGTATGGTTTTAACGTAGTCACATATGGAATTACTTCTATGACAGCTTGCATCTGCGGATTATTCATTATGATACTGCGTAGAAATTCCGGATTATCGAGCATACTCTGAACCATTGGATGATCCATCATTTGTCGCATGGCTACAGGATCACTCAGTAACTTAAATGCGTTAATAATAAAGTTATTACAAAAATGTTTTTTTAAGATTTTCAACAGGAAAACTTCACAATAAATATAAAAAAATTTTAAAAGCCAACGGATTACCCAACAATTTGCCTAGAAATTTATTGCACCTCAAAATTACTGCTTTGCGTTAGACGAACAGACATCAAATTAAATTTGTTTGTTCTCGAATACTTTTGAAACAGCACTGATCAGCTTTTAAATAAACTTTTTAACAAAAGCTGTAAAATTTTCGAATAAGTATCACGTTAGTTCAAACCCAATGCAAAATCTGTGGAACAAACAGCATCATTTCTGGCTAGCATTTAACTAAAAATGACATACGATTTTCAAAATACTGATACAAACTGTGTGCTATTAAATAACAAATGTACTCTTTGCAGAGTGTTACAGTTTGTATGATTTATGATTATAATCAAAAACCATAAAAGTTCAATACTTCAGATATTTTCCAATAAAACTTGTCCCAGCCTAGAATACGTATGTTAACGCATCATGAAAGCAAAGAATAAAGGTTAAGTACAACGGATAGACATAAAATAATTTAGATTTATACTTCACAGCAGCTCTACAGTAAAATCCTTCTAATTATTCCCGCTGGATTTATTTTATGCAATACTAGACATTTGTTTGGAAAAAAAAACAAGTTTCGACATTGAATTCAAAACAGGAACACGCGTACATGCTATATTACAATGTAGTTTGAAGAGGGCGTCAAGTAATCACAGATTGTGATATTTACAACAGTAAATAGGATAGATGCAACATTTCTCTCCGAGATTTGCAACATTTCTATCTGTCCCGAGGAAAAAATCGAACTAAGAGAAAAGATTTACTTCAATTTTAATGCATGTGACGTTAGGTGGCTTGCCCGTGGAAGTAATAGTACACCTGCACGGCAAACACACCCGGACAGGACAATGTTTAATTTTAGAGCTAAATCTATGCCAATTTGGTTATTTTATGCAACTGCGGAATGCGGTTGCACCCGTCATTATTCAACTGTAACTTTTGACATCCAAAATTATAAAAATATAAAAAACTTGTTTAGAATATTCCAGGAATAGCCGTGTTAACTTGTATTTCGCACATTGGTCCCACGCAGAAAAACTTAGAACTTTTATTTTATTAGCGTAATTGGAACCGTTTTGTCCACTTTTAGTAAATAATAGTAATGCTAAAAGAATAGGCTGTCACGACATCCTTTTTCAGGCTATAATTCTCCACTATTTCAAATTTTTGGAGAAAAGTTGAGGTATAAGACAGTGTTTTATTCACGATACTATTAAGATAATTTTTTCTTTCCAGTTATTTAACTATCAGACTAAATATGGTTTATGCTCAAATTCGAAAATCAACACTAGCAACGAATAGAAGATTACGGTCACATCATAGGTTCGATTACGAAAGGTATTTAATTTCATATTTTATGTCGTGCGAGACCTGCTCCAGATATTATCTATTTAACCCTTCAGTACTGCTGAATAAATTTTGCTGTTTTTTCGTTATACCATTGCATGGTCTAAAAACATGACACAAGAGTATTCAAAAGTCGTAAAGAGGACATTTATATGGAATTAGTTACCACATGCAAAAAATACATGAATTCATTCCTGTTTTTATGTACCACTACAAAGCTACCATACAAAACTTTATTAAAGTATTAGTTATTACAGTAATTGAACTAATTTAAATTAAAGCTGTCTTACTAATCCAACGACGATCTCAGCGCTACATCTCGTTATTAAACATTCGGCTTTTAGGCTGAAACAAGACGCCTTCGAATAATAAAGTTTGCTAGCTACGCCAAGATTTAGATAATCGCTTATTTAACTTGTTTTATGACCGAGATGGTGAATTTTGAGTGTTGATGTAATTTACTGATTACATAGCTATATTTATATTGAGCGTTAAATTACAAAGGAACCATGAATTGCTCCACAAAATGAAACCAAATCACCTATATAGCTCGACCGACTGCGGATATATAACCATTTTCGTGTGTTTTGGGTGCCATGGGCCCACTGAAAAACCATTTTTGACCTAGCCCTGCTGCGTATAGCAACTATTATAGAAGAATACCACTTTAAGCTAGATAGAGGATGAATTACACTACAAAATTAAACCAAAAACATTCATATAGCTCGACCGGCTGCGGAGATATTACCACTTTCGAGTATTTTTGGTCCCTTGGGCTCACTGAAAAACCTTTTTTGACGCAACCCTGCTGGGACAATTGCAGCACACAATTTTCAACTGCATAGCGTATGAATTGTTCTACAAAAAGACCAAAAACTCCCACATACTTATAGTGGTTGAAGAAATATTACCATTTTCATGCATTGTGTGTCCCAAGGCCCATTGAAAAACGTATTTCGAGCCAACCTTGTAGTTGCGCTGTCCACGCACAAGTTGAGTTATGCGTGTCACACTAAAAAAACTCAAAACTGACAGTAAAATTTCACCACTGTCACGGATAGTAGGAATTCTTCGCTTCGCTCGTTTCACTCATTCACTCAGAACTCAATATATGTTTTAACCTGTGGTTTTAGCGTAGCATAGACCGAGACACCTTATCATCGATTACGATAAGGTACTAAAATAAATCAAAATTACATAATCTGTGATATAGTTCAAAATATAGCTGTAATATTTCAGCACCATTATCAGCATCCTTAATGTTATTGATAAACAAAACCATCTACC
This sequence comes from Trileptium ribeirensis, assembly GCA_030248225.1. NCBI lineage: Eukaryota > Metazoa > Nematoda > Enoplea > Enoplida > Thoracostomopsidae > Trileptium > Trileptium ribeirensis. The sequence goes on from JASANE010010959.1 coordinate 15,573, forward strand.
TGGCTTTGTAAATTCTGCCGCAGGTCACCAATACCACCAAGCCCGCCTAAACCAGAAAATCCGCCAAGTCCAGCTAGGGGGTTAGCTTGTGGCGGTGAAGTGGGATTTGAAGTCTGAAGTGAAAATATCATCATCATTAAGAATAAAAATCGCGACGCTCGGTAGTACCGATAATCCACAGAGCATTTTAGAGATGTTTTCCGTTTTGTACTCTATGCGGCCTTCACGTTATCTAACTGAGTTGAAATATCCCAAACACCAAAACAGCTCTAGGAAATAGCTTTCTCTGAACAGCTGCACATATTTGGAAAAATGTCCTGCACACTAGAAAAGAATGAGAATGGGCCGAAAATTTCTGTGCCCGTTAAAAATCGTCAGGCATTAAGGCTGGCCCGTTTGTCATGCCTAAAGAGATATGTCTGGCTGGTTTACGTGATGATGGATACAGAGGTGTCATACTCTTCTCAAAAACCCATCATAATTTCGGAAAAGATAACAATATACAGTAACAATGAACGCTGCTCCGTACCATGCATTCTGCTCCTGGCTGCGTTATAGATTCACAGTGGACATACAAAATTTATAGGCGTATATAATGTCTGCGGAATTAAAAAATAATCTTATAAGTGCTCTGGGCGGTGAAGACAATGTTAGACAAGCTTGAAAAAATGCAAGATACCACAAGAATATGTTGCGGTGCCATGTTAAAGCTGGATAGTTCCGATTTAAGTACTTCTAAGCAATTCATATTCTTGGATGAATGATATCAGGCTGAACAGGCTCAATCTGAACATAAATCATAGCCAATTTCAATAGATCTAATAACTAATATAAGCAGACATCCAACGCTGGTGTCTTAACATAAAATAGAGAAATACAAATCCCACAGCATTATTAATAAAAAATTTTACGGGAAGAATTTGTCCTACCTACATTGCACATGGCAATTAGTTGAGGTAAAATTTTGATTGCTTGTCTGGCTGTGAAAAGAAATTCATTGCTATGACCTAGCACTGCATATTGAACCACAGATGGAGCTAAAAACGTGGAAAATCTAAAACATAAAGTTTTAAGCGGAATTGTGGTTCCAGAATGGATTTTGCTTTTTGCCGAAACCGCAACGGGAACAAATTGTCACCGGAACAGGAATTACGGTTAAACCTGACTATATCTTATAACGGTTATAAGACCGCGGCAATTCAAGCATCAAAACCTAAAAGCCATTCAGATGGCAGTCATTCAAACGCCGTTATCTTTTAAGCTAGGTTAAAAAACTAGCTCTTTGAAGGACAGTTTAATAAAAACTATTCCCCATTATCATGTTTACGAGTTTGGCAACGAAAACTAGCGATGGACAAAAATACGAATATAATCCGCGGCGTCGCGATATCCTGACATTTTATCCAGTGAGCAGTTGCAAAATTTCACGGGCAAACTTCCAGGCTAGTGAAAAAGACGGTAAAATAAACGAACTGTGACAAAGATCCTCAGATACAAAAAAATATATTTTACGTGGTGTTTACGAATGCAAACGTATACAAAAATGAACAATGAGTGCAAGCTTAAACTTATCTAAGGTGACCATTTATAAGGGGGCACACTTTTGAAGACCGAACGCAAATAATAGTTTATATTATACAATAAAACTAACTGATGTCACAGCAGCTGACGAGGACGACGCGGAACCTTGGTTCTGAAATAAGAATTTGACTCATGTGTGGCCTACATTATATTCAATTACTAACGTAACTGCAACATGTTTGAGTACATAAAAACAGATGCAATAATGAGAAACGTGACCGCTGTCAACGTAAGCGAAGCTTCACTAGGTTTCCTAAGATCTATAGGGCAACGTGTTTCACTAAACCAGCTGAATTACAATATAATAAAACGAAACTTACACTTAATATACATCGGTATACTGGATTATGTTCATAGTTCGTTAATTCGAATAAAACGTGCAACACCACAAAAAAGGGTTTCATTTATCAAAATAGAAACTAACTCGCGAGACGCGCGGAAGTTAATTTCTGCGGCAGGGTGTGACTATAACTAGCTTCCTGACCTCAGTTAGAGACACAGAAAGATAATAATAAACTAGCAATTCATTATATTCAATATTACGGAAATTTCAGAAATGAATCAAAACAACATGATTGTAGTCTAAGCTGGGATGCATCACTATTGGCTGAGGTATAACAACAGCAACCAGTCCTAAAACTACAGCAACCATGCTGCTTCGTGCCAGTTGTTGTATTACTGACTCGCATGATCAGAGAGATATTGAGAATTAGAATAGGTCGGGATGACAGACCATCTAAACAGTTCAGCGACGATGACGCACAGTTGGCCTTCACAGCAAGAAAAATGAGCAATATTTTTCAAACAGGCTTTGTAACTTGAAGGACCTGATTTGCTGGAAATAGTGTGCTAAATGTCATATAATTGCGTTGTCAAGCCGACAAAGTGACAACCAACTTCGCTAAGGACCGGCCCGACTAGAGGATTTATGTGCTCTGCTAATGCGGCTTAGTATAAGCAAAGTAGTGTTAGCTATCGGTACAGAGAACGCTTTTTCGCAGATAGGATTGCAAGAGGAAGATTGATTTGTTGCACGATTTTTATAGGTGAACAATCTGAGCCGGGCCATAAAACAGAATAATACGGTGATCTAGCCGTTCTGCATGGTTCCTTTCGGAATGATTTCGGAGTAAATGCTAAAAATACTATGTGCCAACATTTCATAAAAGCAGGAACAAATTTCAGAGAAAATTCTGCAGTTCACTATGTAAACAATGTTGTTACTGGTGAGTGAGACTTTTAAAGTACGATCAATCATTAACACACAGCAAAGGTTTTGTTTCGTCCAACGTGAATGAATCTGCGTGAATGGATTCAAATGCTAGCCAAGTTCGCGAACAATTTATTGAAGCATTGCAATAAAAGTAAAGAGATGGAATCTTAAATTCTTTGGTTGAGATGCAAGTACGACAAGGACACTAAACACTGCGGGTGAACTCATTTCCTATAAAGTACTGTCTTGACGAAGCGACAGATTCTTAAATATGGACAGCATGTATTTGATCAATTTGCGATTTTTACGCCTGTCATGGGCATGGGGAGAATCCTTGTTCAAGACTTGTGGAAAAGTTGGAACGGCTTTACTACCGATTGATTTTTTGAAGGAATGGGCGAAAATCAGTCAGAATTTAGAGGCTATTTCGGATTCCGAAAGTCCTTTATTTGAGGCTGTTGTGATTTGCGACAACTGTTCAACTTCATGCGTTCTGGTATGCTACCCAATAATTCTAACTCGGTGGCAGTGTTTTTAAGAGTCACACACTACTGTTTGCAATCTGACTGTAGCAAAAAACGCGGTTTGCGCCGTGGAAATCAAGTAATTCCGCGGCTCGAGTTGACTGCTGTGGTGATTTGGAGTACGCATGTCGCAATTTCTCGAACAAAAACTCAAGGTGAATATCGATGTCAAATACCTCTGGACCGAATCACAAAACATGCTTTATTGGATTCAACGACAGAAAATTCCTGTTCGATTTATGGAAAATAAATTATCATAGCTGCGACAACACAATGATATAAAGTACAGTCACGGACAAAAATATGCGCATAAAAACGAAAGCAACACGCAAACGTAAGCTATTTCGCATGCTAGTGCACGAGTGTTTCTGCGTTCGTTTATGAACGAATGTAAAGACAAACGAACGTTGCAATGTTCGTTTATAAACGAACGCTGCTGCGTTCGTTTATGTGCACTTTTTACCCTTGACTGTACAAATACGTGCCGTCGGAACAAAATTCTGCTGATTTGCCCGTGAGGGCTTGTAGCACATCATCGGGCCAAGATTCAAGCCTTTTGGGAAACTGCACGTCTTGGATATGCCAACTTGAATCGATATAGCCGGGTTTCAACCCACCAAACACATTTGTCGAATGACCTGTACAATATGTGGCTGCAGCATCAGAGAGATTTTTACCCTGAGCTTACGAAACATTGTCTTGGATGAGATTTTTGAATTTCATCCCACGTCAGATATGCTGGATCAAAAATTATAAATTATCCGAAAAACGCATGGTGGGCAGATATAATCAAATAAAACTAGTGAAGCTCGCTTGCGAGCCAGAATTCGAGTGGTGAGAACAATCCCCCGAAGCCGAAGAGTGAAAAATATTTGCCACACAATATTCTTGACACTCGCAATGAGCTTGTCGGCCCAGAAAACCCCGTATCCGACACTAAAACCAACAATAAACACACATTCAGGTGCTTTTCCCACGACTTGTCACCAAAAATTTCGAAAACATCATTTTTTATGACAGGTATGAACCAGAAGTATAAAAAATATTTGCCCAACAATATTTTTAACACTTGCAATGAGTTTATCTGCCCAGCAAACCCCATATAAGACAGTAAAAGCAACAAAAAACACACATTTAGGTGCATTTCCCAGGCTTTTCACCAAATATGAAATTTGGCGCCAACTATAAGCTTATAGACTTCAGATTGCGAAGTAGTTGAAAAACTTGTTATATATCATTGGAAAGCCCTGGTAAAGCTACATGGAATAGGCCTATTAGTTTGCGGATACCTCGTGTAGTTATTGAGAAAAGTCCCGGAAAGTTGAAAATCTAAGTGAACCGAAAAATGGGCCAAACTGACGTCATTTTGCCCCATAACTTTTCTCACGGCAAAAAATTCAAAAATCGGGCTCCACATTTACATTTAAATTACATCTAAATTGACCATTGCGGTTCGAATGAGCTATCGTGCATCAAATTCCGCCCAACCATTATCGAGATCCAGGTGCGACACACACACAGACAGGACCTCCTCAACCCCCCTCCAGAGTCAAAATTGAAAATTCTCGTTCCACTCGATTTCAAATATAATCAATATAATCCCGTATATAATCGCTATGGGTGTTACAAATATTATCAATTAAAACAAGTCTATTCAATTTGACCCTGAACACTCCTATATCTTGACAAAATTTGAAATCCTAAACCTTACAATATTTAATATATAATTCGTTTGGAAACAGAATCAATGCCAAAAAATAGTCGACAAGTCTGAAAAAGTATGTAAACCTCAAAATTTTTTAAGTCCGATCCATTTTTGGCTAAATTTCATCGACATTTGTACCATAACTCGAAATAGGGTCAAGGTATCATAGATTTGTCATGTTTTCACTCTGACTCGAGACGCGTCGACTGACATTTTTAGTCCGCTAAAGTAAAATGGCTAATATAGTTCAGCTGTATGGAAAGGAGAAATACACGAAAACACGATGAACAATATTCAAACTAGACCAATGTGGGATAGCCAAGTAATCATAACGGATCTGGTCAAAT